>PVKE010005502.1:18764-30640 GCA_004027555.1 Craseonycteris thonglongyai
AAAAAACTAGGAAAGCCAAGATGGCTCAGGGGGTTAAGCACTTGCTTTGCAGCCCCGGGGACCAAGGATCAGATCCCAGACCTGTCCCGTGTAGACCCATATGCTACACTGGGGTGTGCTTCCCATGCGGGAGGCCCCCAATTTGGTACTTGTCCCCAGTTCAGCCCCTGGCTCAAGGGGGTGTGTCTTTCTTGAGGGAGGCCCCCAGCCCAGTTCTTGCCCTGCACAGCCCCACACCCACCTGTGTGGAATGAAAACATAAAAAACCGAGTAAGTTTAACAATGGAGACTGTTCTGGGCTCTCCCCCTTCTTTCTCTCTCTTTCTCTCTCTCTCTCTCTCTCTCTCTCTCTCTCTCTCTAAAACAATAATAAATCTTAAAAGAAAAAAAAAACAGTTAAAAAAAATCCTAACTAGAATGGTATAAACTAGACAAAATGTTAAAGGAATTCAAGGGGAAAGATTACTGGATATGGAATTAATCAGTGAGGGCATAAACATTAAGCCTGTCTCATAAAAGAAGTATAAAGATTTCGATTAGCAAAAAGGAAAAAGAATTATAAGAAGAGTGACATCAGCAAATGCGTTAACATGAGAACACAAAGTATACTGATTGAAAAGAATTAGAGTTTGAAGGGAGATAGACCTGAAAGGAAGCTATGCAAAAAGAGTCAACTTGCTATGAGGCTGTGAGCTGCCAGTCGATGAATATAAAATAATATGGCAGGCATCACTTGCCCAGACTGAGCAGTTAATTGCTTTCCAACCCAAATATTATACAGGAAAGCAGTAAATGTACACTCTGCTGTGAACCCCAGGAGTGAAAAGGAGAAAGAAGCAAGGGAAGCCAAGTCCAAACTGGTGGTTATGGATATGGAAGAGGTGAGGGAGTAACATGAGCTTCACTAGCCCTCAGACCTGTGACTGGGAACATGAATGGAAGACATTTATATTCCCCCAACCCCTCCCATTCCCTTTCATGATAATAATTCATGTAAAAGGTACCTGACCTATTGATGCTAGGACAAAATGCCCTCTTGGGTCATGCTTGAAAAGCCAGGTTCACATGGTAACTCAGTCACTGCCCAAGGGAGGATGTTCACTACAACCTTTCTCAGCCTAGAAATGGGACTAGAGTCTGGCACAGAATGGGTTAAAATGATTCCCTTCCAATTTTCCCACACAAGACACTGCTTTGTTCTGTTAAAATTTGCAAGTGAGATTAAAATCCAGAACATTTAAGGTCTTGCTTAAAGTTATAATAATTTGCAAATAAGCAGATGGACTATGGAAACGGTGGGTGAGATGTGGGGAGAAAGAAGAGAACTGGACAGTAAAGGAAAAGAACAAATTATTGAAACCTCATTTAACTGGAATCCTACATAAATTTTCTGCTTTTGTTGTTCAAAACCCAACTTAACAAAACAAAACCAGCTAATTGAGCAAGTTTCAATCCTTTACAGTGACTAAGAGAAAGAGATGGCAAGAAATATGAAGAGAAATAAGAAATCAACTTCTCAGGGTGTGAACTTCAGAAGCCAAAGCAGTGGCCTGAAATATGTGTTCAAGCAAAGCTCTAATATGAAATACACTGCCCCAGAATTGCCTAGCCCTAGGTGATCAAAGGACAACTAGAAAACATGCTTCAATTGGAGCTTGCCCTGAAAAACACACAAATTCAACTTCACAGTTGCTATCTCCTTTCCCAAAAAAGGGGAGGACTGAACTCTGGCAATGAACCTGCTATGGAGGTGCCACTACCAGATTCTAAAAAACAGTTTACCCTTGTGACAGCCTTAAGGCGCCATCTGCAGTTCTTAGCTAAGACTGCAATAAATTCACACCTGCTAGCTTGTTAGGACCACTTACAGTAAAGAAAAAAGAAAACAAAGAAACACTAAATTCAAGTCAGGGAGTCCTCAAAAGCCCCTGGGTCATAGAATAAATGCAAACATGGCTTTAAGACACAGTGCCTAGGAAAAGATCTAAGGGCCTTATTGGCTATAAGCTCAATGAGCAACAAAAAAAGCTAATAAATTCTTAGGCTACTTGATTTAAAGGATGATATACCGTCCAGACCTTGAGAACTTAATAACCCCGCAGTATCGTGTTCTGTCTGAACACATCTGAGAATTGCATTTAGTTCTGGGCACCACAATTTAAGAGCAATATTGACAGGAGCCATAAAAATGTTCATACCTTTTGACCCAGTAATCCCACCCATGGGATTTTATTCTGAAATAATTCAAGAGAATAGATGAATTAGAAGCATGAAGATATTGATGCAGTATTCTTTATAACAACAAAAATATATATCTTAATACCATAAATGTCCCCCAAACAAGGGAATATTATACAGCATTAAAATATAATGAGGTTATTTGAGGGGAAAAAAATGTCATAATGCATGCTACAACATGGTTGAATCTTGAAAACATTATAAGTGAAAGAAGCCAGACACAAAAGGAGACACTGTATTATTCCATTTATATAAAATGTCCAGGATAGGCAAATCTATAGAAACAAAAGTAGATTAGTAGTTGCCAGGAGCTGGAGGGAGGAATGAAGAGTGATTGTAAATGAATGTGGAATTTCTTTTGGGGGTGGTAAAAACATTCTGGAATTAGAGTGTTGACGTTTGCACAACCTAATGAATATACTAAAAACCACTACACTGTATACATTAAAATGGTGAATTTTTAAAAAAGATTTATTTTACTGTTTTTGACAGACAGAGAAGGGGGAGGTCCTAGAGCAGTCTCCATAGCTGTATGTTATCAGTTTTCGACATAGTTTCATTCCACACAGGTGGGCGCAGGACCACTCAGGGTGGAAACATGGCTGGGGGCCTCCCGCATGAGAGGCACGCCCCAGCGGGAACTGAATTAGGGGCCTCCCACATGAGAAGCACACACCAGTTCAGCACATGGGTCTGTGCAGGCTGGGGCTGGGATTTGATCTTTGGACCTTGGGGGCGCAAAACAAGTGCTCAACCCTCTGAGCCATCTCAGCATCCTCAAAATGATGAATTTTATGGCATGTGAATTACATCTCAATAAAATATATGCCTATGAAAACTTCATAGTAATATATATAAATGCTCATGATTCCATGAGGAAAAAAAGCACTTAAAAATTATATCCCTGATATCTAATCATGTAAAATTAATTGTGTAAATTAATGGATGAGGGCTAGAAGAGAACATGAATAAATAAAAACAGTTTCATTTTTTTTTTAATTGGGGGAATGATAGCCATTAAATTGTTCTTTGAGCAATTAAATGTTTTCTTCTCAAGACAGTGTCCACTAGAAGGTAAACAAAAGATGACAAACCAAGCCATTTAACACAAGCTTGGGCTAAAAAGAACCCAGAATCCAGTGTTGAAAGCAATCTTAGAGGTCATCTGAGTCCAACTTCCTCACACCACAAGGAAAAAACTGAGGTCTAAAATGGTGAAGTGGCTTGTCCAAAGTCAGCCAAGTTATCATCCAAGAGACAGAAGTGGAACCCCATCTCCTCACTTCTTCATCCATGATCTTTCTACTGAACTACTGTGCTTCCTCAAACAAGGGGATGTTTAATCTAGAAAAGGGAAGAGACTTAGTGGGATATGAGATGAAAGGCTAGCTCTCAAGAGAGGGTCTTTTGATAATTTATTCTTTGTAGCAAAAGATGACAAATCTAGAAAAAAATTATGGAGAAGCTAATTTCAGTCAATAAAAGAACTTCTTACAATTAAGACTATCCAAAATGTGGGGCAGATAGAGAATTTCTCATTCAAGCAAAAGCTAAAATGGTCACCTGTGAAGCAAGCTATTCTCAAGATTCTGTACTAGATAGGTATTCGGTTTCCTTCCAACTCTTAAACGCATTTATAATTTTTTTATTTGTGGCAGTGGGGGAATATGAAATCATTGGATTTTATCAAGTCAACTTAGGTAGAGAATAAGGAAGACCTCTTACTCGCTAATATCTTAGTTGTTTTTGTTTTTTGTTTTTTGGATTTTTTTAACAAGTGGATTTCTGCTTTCAGCTGATTTTCATTATTTCAGATCCTCTGGGAAGCACTTGCCCAGAAAAATCTCTCAGTGATTATGTCCCAGCACTGGCAGCAATGTAGAATTCCCTTACAGAAATTCTGAATTCATATGATTTTGTGCCATTTCTTTTCTTTTTCTTTTTCTTTTTTTAAGATTTATTGTTTTGACAGAGACAGACAGAGGGGTTGGGCTCAGAGTAGTGTCTCCATAGTTGCACATCATTAGCTTTTTTACATAGTTCCATTCCATGCAGGTGAGCACAGGGCCATGCAGGGTGAGAACCGAAGCAGAGGGCTCCCCATATGGGAAGCGCACCCCAGTTTAGCACATGGGTTCGTGCAAGCCAGGGCCAGGACTCAATCCTTGGACCCCGGGCCTGCAAATCAAGCACTCAACCCGCTGAGACATCCGGCATCTCCGCCATTTCTTTCTTTGAAAAAAAAAATGGCTGCCTGCAACAACATGAATGGAAACAACAGCACTATGCTAAGTGGAATAAATCAGACAGAGAAATACAAATACCATATGATCCCACTTATATGTGGATTCTAAAAAAAAAAACAAGCTCATAGATACAGAGAACAGATTGATGGTTGCCAGAGGCAGTGGGCGAAATAGATGATGAAAGATGCAAACTTCCAGTTATAAAATAAATAAGTCATGGGGATGTAATGTACAGCATGATGACTATAATACTGCATTGTATATTTGAAAGTTGCTGAGAGTAAATCTTAAAAGTTCGCATTACAAGAAAAATAATTTGTAGCTATACATGGTGGTGGATATTAACTGGACTTATTGTGGTGGTCATTTTTATAATATATACAAATATTGAATCATGTTGTATACCTGAAACTAATATCATGTATGATAGTTATCCCTCAATTTTAATTATTTATTTTTTAGACTTATTTTATTGTTTTTGACAGAGCGAGACAGAGACAGAGAGAAGGGGGGAGGGCCCAGAGCAGTCTCTATAGTTGTACGTCATCAGTTTTTTTTGTTGTTTGTTTGTTTGTTTTTTATTTATTTATTTATTTTTGACAGAGAGAGAGAGAGAGAGATACAGAGACAGAGACATAGAGAGAACTGAACTGGGGGAGCTCCCAGTCCAGCACATGGTTCCGCACGGGCCGGGGCCAGGACTCGATCCCCAGTCCCCGGCGCTGCAAAGCGAGCGCTTAACCCACTGAGCCACCCCGGCTTCCCCCGTCATCAGTTTTTGACATAGTTTTATTCCACACAGGTGGGCAGGGGGCTGTGCAGGGCGGGAACCGGGCCAAGGGCCTCTTGCATGGGAAGCACCCCCACTTGAGCCAGGGTCTGAACTGGGGGCCTCCCACATGGGAAGTTTGCCTTGGCAAGAACTGAACTGGGGCCATACCCCAGTTCAGCATATGGGTCTGCATGGGCCAGGGCCAGAATTCAATTCTTGGAACCTGGGACTACAAAATGAGCGCTTAACCTGCTGAGCCATCCCGGTTTCCCCTATTCCTCAATTTTTAAAAATAGCAATAGAAATAAAATGTCAAGGCTGATAGCACAAACTTTGTATCACAATAGTCAAGAGTTTAAACCCCAGCTTAGCCACTTAAAAGTCAATGGATAAATTACTTAATCTTCCTATGACTGTCTACTAATCTATATGGTAGAAATAATAATAATCTCTGAGGAGTTGATAGAATTTCTTGATTGACATCATCACATGTATTGTGCTTAACAAGTTGCCTAGAATCTAAAAATAATTCAATAAAAGGTTACTGTTATCCTTAAAAAAAAGAAAGAAAGAAAGAAAGACAGGGCCAAGACAAGAAGAAGGATGAAATCTAAATATGGTTTAATCAGTCTTTCCTATTAAGAGGTAATACATATTCTTTAACCTCTTTCTCACTTCTCATCTAGTGCCCCAGATGCTACACATAAAACTCTCCTGTGGAAAGCTTAATACCAATCCACCCTTAAGTGACCAATGGGGATAAGAGTTGGGCAGCAGACCACCCATACTGTGCAGCACTTTATAAAATACAAATACCCCTGCTTTTCTGCATAGAAGGACTGAGATTCCAGATGTCAGGGAACAGCTTCCCTAATTGAAATTATTCCACCAAAGCGATGACAAGAGAGTTGTGCAAGGAGAATCTACAGGCAAAGAGGGCCATCTTACAAACAGTTCTCATCTCCTTCCCATGAAATTCATCTTACCCTGAGCTGTCTCATTCTGAGGGCTTCTGCCATCACAACTGGTTCAAACCAGTTCCGCTCCATTTAAAAACTATAGCCCAAGAAAGGCCAAACTCAAACTACGTCCCTGATTCCCCATAAACAGCTAAGAAAGGCTGGAATTTTCTTAGTTATAAGACAAGGGAGGAAGCCAGGATGGCTCAGCAGGTTAAGCACTTACTTTGCAGCCCTGGGGACCAAGGATCAAATTCTGGCCCCGGTGTATGCGAACCCATATGCTGAACTGAGGTGTGCCTCCCATGCCGGAGGCCCTTGCCCACCTGTGTGGAATGAAACCATGTCAAAAAGTGATGATGTACAACTGTGAAGACTGCTCTGGGTCCTCCCCCTTCTCTCTGTCTCTTCTTTGTCTCTGTCAAAAACAATTAAAAAAAAAGTACAAAGTATAGTCTCAGAAAATTCAGCCTTTCAGGGAAACTGGGATGGCTCAGTGGGTTAAACACTCACTTTGCAGCCCTGAGGACCAAGGATCTAATCCTTGCCCTGGCCTGTACAGACCCATATGTTGAACTGGGGTATACTTCCCATGAGGGAGGCCCCCAGTTCGGTTCTTGCCCCCTAGTTGGGCCCCTGGCTCTAGGGGGCATGCCTCCCATGCAGGAGGCCCCCAGCCCAGTTCCCAACCTGCGCAGCCCCCACCCACCTGTGTGTAATGAAACCATGTTGAAAAACTGATGATGTACAACTATGGAGACTGCTCTGGGCCCTCCCCCTTCTCTCTATCTCTCTCTGCCTCTGTCTCTCTCTGTCAAAAACAATAAAATAAATCTTAAAAAAAAAAAAGAAAGAAAATTTAGCCTTTCAGGTACAATCTTCATTCCATACTAGTTAACTCTTTAATGATACTCAAGTCTCATTTCCTTACATCAGCTGAAAAGGGGAAAAGAAACTACTAGTTATATTTGCTTGCTTTGCATATGCTTTTTTTTTTTTTTTTTTTTTTTTTTACCAAGGCAACCCTTTGAAAGTACATACTATTACCTCAATTATAGAGGAAACTAAGGGTAAAGAAACCCAAGATTCAAATCCTAATCTTTCTGACTCTAAAACCCATGCTCAATCAAAAGACAAGTCACAGACTAGAGAAAAGTATCTACAATGCATAAGACAAAGGGTTAAGGTTTCTAACAAGCACGGATACCAACAAAATAGATTTCACAAGGACAAATAGGAACACAATATAAAGAAAAAAATAGGCAGATGATAAGATCAGGAAATTCACTGAACAGGAAATATAAGTGCTCTGTCAACATCTGAAAAGATGCTGAACTTCCTTCCTAGGTGTCAGGGGAATGGCAAATTAAAGTAAGTTAATACTATTGCTCACCCATCATTTTGGCAAAAATTTAAGAGTGATAAAGTCCGTGTCAGTTACAAAGAAAGGACCACTTTCTTACTCTGCTGGTGGAAGTGTAAATTGTTACAATCTTTTTCAGAAGTAGCTGGATAAAGTATCAATCAAAATTAAAAATATATATATTGTTCAAGCCTACATTAGCACTTATTGGAATCTAGCCTTAAAAACCAAAAAGCAGGGATGCCAGGATAGCTCAGCAGGTTGAGCTCTTGCCTTGCAACTGAGCACTTGCCTTGCAACCATGAGACTCAGAGATTGAAGCCCAGCTCCGGCCTGTGCAAACCCATATACATACAGAACTGTGGAACAATTGGTAACCACCAGCATGGTGGTGAAGATTCTTGCCTCTCATGTGGGAGGCCCCCAGTTCAGTTTCCACCCCATGTGGCCCCATATCCACCTGTGGAATGAAACCATGATGTACAACTATGGAGACTGCTCTTGGCCCTTCCCTCTTCTCTCTCTCTCTCTCTCTTTTTCTCTCACCTTCTCTCAAACAATAAAATAATTGTTCTTAAAAAAAAAAAAGGGGGGGGAGCCCAGATGGCTCAGTGGGTTAAGCACTCACTTTGCAGCGCCGGGGACCCAGAATCGAATCCTGGCCCCGGCCCGTGTGGACCCATATGCTGAACTGGGGAGTGTCCCCAGTTCAGTTCTCTCTCTGTCTCTGTATCTCTCTCTCTCTCTCTCAAAAAATAAAAATAAAAAATCAATAAAATAAATCTTAAAAAAAAAAAATTCCACATGATAATCTGACAAATTGTGTTTTTCAAAGGAAATGTATATCATTTTTGGCAACGTAACAAAGTTGTAAAAATTAATTTGGTCTTGAAATCATGGCATATAAATTCAGTGGCAAAAAAAAATTAAAGTCTTTTATATGTACATATAAATGAAAAGGAAATTGCAAAGTTCATTGCTATCAATTGATCCAATCTTTATTTTTTTTACAAGGGGTGGTCAAGAAATTTGTGGAACAGGGGATGAGTATTATCTGAGAGGTGTGAATACTAGTGCACACATTTTGTGTGGCTTATTAGTATATGTGCCAAATTTCAGCCTACTTGCATCTGTGTTGTTTTAAATATCACCAAAGAAACATGTCAAACATGAAGAAAACCCCAAGTATCGATAAAATTAAATTTCACGCCCTCAATAAGTTCCTCATAAAACAAGGCAAAATACCTCAAACCATTTTAGAAGAGATGTTTGTGGTTTACGAGGACTGTTGCCCTGGGAAATTCATGGTTTATGAGTGGCATAGCCTTTTCAAGCTAGGCAGAGTCGATTGAAGACAACCCTGTTGAGACCACTTCCTCAGATATTGTCAAAAAAGTTGAAAACTTTTAATGGAAGATACCAGATTGAATACAAAGCAGCTTGGAGAAATGGTTGGATTATCACCTACAAGCATTTTGAATATTCTCCATCAGCATCTAAAGATGTCAAAAGTCAGTGCAAGATGGGTACGGAGAATGCTCATGCTGCTTCAAAAACAGCTGTGTGTCAAGTGTTCACAAGTTTCTGGAGCTCTGCAGAGACAACAAAGATGAAGTTTTAAACCAGATTGTCACTGGAGATGAAACTTGGGTTCATCATGATGAGGCTGAGTCAAAGCAGGAGTCCATGCAGTGGCATGAAAAGGGCACGCCACCCCCTACGAAGCTCAAGGTGTCGCAATTGACTAGAAAAATCATGGCTACTGTTTTTTCAGATTAGAAGGGTATTCTGCCGATCGATTACAAGGATAAGGGGATTGCAGTAACTGGAGAGTACTATTCCAGTCCTGCTGAAACAGTTAAAAAAAATCTTGCAAGACAAGAAAAATGGGCCAAAGGGGTGCTGTGCTGCTTTTGAACAACTCAGCTGTAAACAAGAGCAATGTTGTGTTGGCTATTCTTTCTTTTTTAAGATTTATTCTTTTTTTTTTTTGAGAGAGAAGTGGGAGAGCCCAGAGCAGTCGCCACAACTGCGCACCATCAGTTTCCACATAGTTTCATTCCACACAGGTGGATGCGGGGTTGTGCGGGGTGGGCACTGAACTGGGGGCCTTCCCATAGGAGGCACCCCCCTAGTTCAGCACATGGGTTTGCATGGGCCAGGGCTGGGACTTGATTCCTGGACCTTGGGCCGCAAGACAAGCGTTCAACCTGCCAAGCTATCCCAGCATCCCTGTATTGGTTACTCTCCATAACTGTGGCTTCCAAATGTTAAACTACGCTCCCTACAATCCAGACCTGGCTCTGTCTAATTATTATTCATTCCCAAATATAAAAAACCACTTTCAAGGGAAGAAATTTATAGATGGAGAGATTAAACCTGCAACTTTAAGGACAAAACAAAACTTTTTTTCAAGTATATAATTAAAATTATTGAAAGTTGGGGATGCCGGGATGGCTCAGTGGGTTAAGTGCTCACTTTGCAGCGCCGGGGACTGGGGATCAAATCCTGGCCCCGGCCCGTGCGGAACCATATGCTGAACTGGGAGCTCCCCCAGTTCAGTTCTCTCTCTGTTACTGTATCTCTCTCTCTCTCTCTGTCAAAAATAAAAATAAATTAATTAATTTAAAAAAAAAATAAAAAAAAATATTATTGAAAGATCTACCAAGTCTATTAGGGTCAAGAGTGAATATATTGAAAAGGAAAAATAATAGTTTTTTTTAAAACCCTTCTTCCCCTTCATTCTGCAAATTTTTTGGCCATTTCTCATAATTTGTAGAGAATGCTAACCAAAATAATTCTACTTTTAAGAATATGTATGTGCTGCTCAGAGTTAACTTCCAGAAAAAAAAGAAAGCATAAGAGATATATAGGGGAGGCCGGGATGGCTCAGTGGGTTAAGCACTCACTTTGAAGAGCCGGGGACCAGGGATCAAATCCCGGCTCTGGCCCATGTGGAACCATAGGCTGAACTGGGAGCTCCCCCAGTTCAGTTCTCTCTCTATATCCCTCTCTCTCTCTCTCTCTCTCTCTCTCTCGTCAAAAATAAATAAATAAATAAAAATATATTAAAAAAAAAAAAGATATATATACACACACACACAGAGAACAATAAGAAAGCTGGAGTAAATGTATATAATTTTAAAATCATGTCCAGTCTTCCTCTGCATCTTGCACTGTTTCTTCCACACTTAGCTAGTTACTTGGGAATTAAATAAGGCTCCCTTGAGATGCTCAAGCTACTGGTTCCCCAGGGTTTCAACAAAGTCCCCATAAGGGCATGTGAAATATAAAATCATGACTTTTTCATGAGTCCCCATAAAACAATGTCATCTGTCCCTTCTCCAATATCCCAATGCACTCTAATTACATCTTTCAAGACATTTAGTTTACAACACTGAACTAGAGAGACTTTGGTATCTGTGTACCTGTGTTGTTATCCTCTACCAGATTGTAAGCTCACAGGGAGCAAGGTGTTGTAGCTCAGAATCAAGTCCCAAGTTTTGGGAAGACCTGAAAAGTCAGCCAGCCCAACCCACCATGTAAAGTTGGAGGGCTTTCCACAAAACTCCTCCAAGCAAAAGAGTCTGTGATGGTGGACTACCTCACAGCAGTTTGTTCCTTCTTGGGAAAAGTGTAGCTCCTAGAAAGTTCTATAAATGGAATTAAAACATTTTTCTGAAATGTTGATATTTAACACGTCTTACCTCTCAGTAATCCACAGAATAGATCAAATCCCTCTTGTCACAGGACAGCTTGTGAAATATTAGAACATTCATATTTTTCCTTCACTCTCCTAACCCAGTACTTTGTACACTAAAAAAAAAAAAAAAATGTTATATAACCTTCCTCCCTCACTCATTAATGTACCAGGGATGGTATATTCTCTAAAAGATATTTTATTGGTTTTACAACATGTCTTTCATTTCACTATATGGTTTCAAACAAACAAACAAATAAAATAGCCAAGAAATCAGAAATTCAATACATAAATATATTCATTCTTCCACCACCATAGTTTTCTCACACCCTTAAGGTTTTCTTTTTCTTTTTTTTTTTTAAGATTCATTTTTATTGTTTTTTCTTTTCGACACAGAGAGAGAGGGAGAGAAAGAGAGATACAGAGGCAGAGAGAGAACTGAACTGGGGGAACTCCCCAGTTCAGCACATGGGTCCGCACGGGCCGGGGCCGGGATTCGATCCCTGGTCCCCGGCGCTGCAAAGTGAGCACCCAACCCACTGAGCCATCCCTGCTTCCCCAAGGTTTTCTTTTTTTTTTGTTGTTTGTTTTTTTTTTG
>PVKE010005502.1:38205-59003 GCA_004027555.1 Craseonycteris thonglongyai
GGGGGGGGGGGGGGGGGGGGGGGGGGGGGGGGGGGGCGGCGGCAAAGACATGCAGGGAGAGGCAGCAGCTCATCCTCAGACACTCGTAGCTCACACCTCTACTGACAAAATCAGGCTGACATATCCCTAACACTGACACACACAGTCACTAACCCCCACGCACGCTCCACACCCATCAATCCCTGTCACACACAACACCTCTGTGTGCGCAGACACGCACAATCCCTCCCAAATCAGGCTGAAGCGTTTAGTCCTAAGGCCTGTCTACACCCTTTCTTGACATCTCAGACTTTAAATCGCCTAACCTGAGGAAAGGACGTAGGTCCCTGACCCTGACCCTGACCCCCGAGTTCTGCAACCTGGGCCAGCCCCAACAACTGAGAGGCCGAGCTCGACGAAGTCAAGTACCAGGGTCAAGAAGAAGACCCGGGAGCTGACCAGGGGAAGGGGGTGTTAAACACCTCCCTTGCCCTCCCCTCCTGCCACGGGCCTCTTCCCGGAGCGTCCACTCGCGCCCCGCGCGCCCGCCGCCCGCCTGTCAGTGGAGTAATGAATGCGCGCTCGGGCCGGCTCCCTGCCCCCACCCCGGTCGTTCATCACTGCCAGCGCCGCCCACCGCTCTGCCTCCCGCCGGGAGGGTTAAGCGGTGCTGCCGGCGAGCGCCCCTCTCCCCGCACCTCGACCACTAATTGTCAGATTGAGATGTTGATTTGTCAGCAGGGAGCTAGCGCCGAAGAATCCGCAGTAAAAACCCGGACTTCTTGAACTTCCTCTCGGCTCCAGTCTGGCTCGGGTCCAGCCTCGGAGATTTGATGTGGATGGGTTGGATTTCCACATCAAAGAGAGAGGGATAGGAACGCGGTGTCATTCTATTTCGGTAGGAGGCGCACCCGGCTGCACCTCAGTTTCCCAAAGGGGGCTTGTCCTGGGCGCTGTTCCACTGGGACAGACCCAAGGCCCTAGCCTAGGCCTTCGTCCCCCAGCCTTCCAACAGGGGGCGCCTCGGCCCCCAGCCTTTCGTCTCCTGCGGCTGCAGTCCCGCTTCCGCTCTGGAAGCCCCCAGACCGCCCTCGGGGAAATCCCGGGGCCATCTCCTGCTTTCTCTCCCCTCCAGGCGCCCCCGGCCTCCTTCAGGAGGCGCCCTGTTGCAGGCCGCCTGCGCCCTGCCCTAGGCGCCCAGGCTGCAGTCCCACCCCCGCCTTCTCCCCAGCCCGGGCCCGGAGCTCCCCCAGCGGCCCGCTGACTGACGGGCGGCCGGTGATTATGCGGAGCCGGGAGCGGGGTGCGCCGCGGGCGGCAGCGCTGACCCTTCACATTTCCGATCCGCCGGGACCCTCATCCATCCGAAGCTGCTCTTTGTCTGGCCGCCTAATTGCCGGCGGACAGGATGGATGGCGGGACCGACAGCCGCGGAATCCCTAATAAAGGCCGCGGCCGCCGGGGAGGGAGCGCGGGAAGGAGGGGGAGCAAGAGGGAAGGACGGAAGGAGGTGGGAGGAAGCACCGGCCCGCGGCCGCCGAATCCGCCGCTACGTGCGGCGCCCACGCGAGCCAGGCCGACCTAGGGCGCGGGGGACCACGAGCCCCGGGTCGGCCCGGGCGCGGGCGCGGGGAATGTGGTGCTCGTTAAGTCTCCTGCTTGTTGGAGAGGAGCAGAGAGCTAGGGGCCCCGGGTAGAAGGAGCAGCGTAGGGCCGACGTCGCGCAGCTGAACCCGCGAAGCTTCGAAGCTTCGAGCTTGGCTCTGCCTCCTGGGCTCCGGGGCCGCACCAGCCAGCACCCCTCCCTCGGCTCCCCGCACCACCCCTCCTCTGCTCACCTGTCGTCCTCCCAGTGCGGGATCCAATATCCCTGCGGAGACATGAGCGACTTGACAGCTGTCTGTGCGGCCGCTCGCCACATTTCATTAACTGAAGGCTGGTGGGGACCGGGTTGGGGGTAGGGGGGGTTAAGGGTGGCCAAAAGGAGGTGGAGACGGGGGCTAGGGCGAGGAGCCACACCTGGCCAGGGGTCAAGGGCTGCGGAAACCAGTCAGCAGTGCGCTGTGGCCTGACAGTCACTTTGGAAGCAATGTCTATCCTTTCTCTGTGGAACCAGGAGCCCGTCCTCTGCCCTGTGGGCGCTGGCTTGGTCCTTTGAACCCACGGCTTCAGGGAACTGCTATGCCAGGGGCTCCTGCGGCGGATGAAAGAAAGCCCCAGGCCCCGCCGCCGGTGCACTTGCCCTCTCGCCTGGCGGCTGACATCTGTTAGCTAGCAATTGAGCACCTGTTGAGTGTGGGGCTCCCTTGTGCTGGGGGTGGAGGATGGGGGACGTGCAGAGCCAAGGCCCTGCTCTGTTGGCTTCACACAAAGGTCTCCCCTGAGGTGCTTTTGTTCCCTACTCCTGTCCTGGTTCTCTCACCCTTCTACCGTGTCGGGTGCCATTTCTTCTTCTCCATGGGAACTGAGAAAGAAGTCAGGAGATCAGAACTCCAGTTCTAGAGCTGCCACTTACAGGGTGATACAGGACAAGCCATTTCTCCTCTCTGGTCCCCAGTCTCCTCATCTGTAAAATGGAAACAATATCATCACCTCTCAGAGGTGCTTCGACAATGCAATGAGAACTTTCATGCAAAAGCCCTAACATACAGTAAGCACAAAATAATGTTATTTCCCTTTTCATGCTGTCAGGTGGGCAAAGTTTCTTTCTCTTCAGGTCTGGACCCAGGCTGCTTTCTGTTCCGTGTAATCTTAGATGTGGGAGCTGAAAGCCAGAGTGTGTGTATGAGGCAGGGAGAGCAGAGAATCACATCATGAATGACCCTGAAAGGTGAAGAACAAAGAGTGCAAGAAAGAAAAAGGTGTTTCCTTAGATCTTGATGTAACATCAGCTAGCTGGTTCCTCTCTTACAGATGAGGAAACTGAGGCTTGTGGAGGTTACACTGCAAATTGCAGGGCAGGTTACACTCCCAGGAATCTCCCCCCCCCGCCATGAGCCCTCTACTGCTTATCTCCTCACCTCCTTTTTCCCTTGAGGACATCTGGGTCGGTGACAAGGAATGTGAGAGAAGGAACAAAAAGAGAGAAATTTCAAGAAGCCAGGACCTTTCTGCTAGACTTCATAAAATTTTAACATGAAAACTTCCTCAGAGTAGAAGGCACATATCACATTCAAATCATATGCTAATCACATCCTGATCCAAAGTCTGGTCCTCAGAACTCTGAGGTGCACCTGGCTGTAAGCCTTGGGGGAAATTCTCGGGAGACCCCTGGGGTCCATGAAAGGACAGGTGGATGTGAGTTCCATTTAGGGTGAGGTTAATGGAGTTATGATTCATTTTAGGGTTGGAGAGGAGTCAAGTACGGTATATAACTTGGGGTTAGGGTCAGGGTTAATGTAGAGTCAAGAATGGATTCAGACTGGGCTGTGCTTTTAAATAGGGGAGCCTAGTGGACTCCTTAAAGGCTTCTTCTCCCCTTCCTTCCCCCATCAGCTTTCCCCACCTTCACTGCTCTTTCTCTTGTCCTTCAGCATACCCTTCTCTGCCTACTTCCCATTCCCAACCACACCACCTCCCCGGGCCTCCCAGTTTGACTGCCTGAGGAGCTCTGGGTAAATCATCCCAGCCCCCAGCCTGGGCCCCAGCATTTTCTAAGTCCAGACACTTGGCTTCTGGCCCCCGGAGCACGGGCTGGCCTTGACCCTACCCAGGTCCCCCTTGGCCTTATGTGACAGCTGCAGGGGAAGCAATGAGGACCTGGTGAGCTGGCAGCTTCATTCCAGAGCATGGGGAAAGAGCAACAGAACATGAATAAATTCATGGAGCTGGCCCCTCAGCTCCCTGTGAGCCAAGCCTGCTCCCCCCACCACACACACCAGTGGCTGCCTGCAGCCCTGCTGGTCACCGCAGCTCACAGCCTGGGCTGGGGATAGAAGGAGAAGGGAAGCTCCAGAGAGAAGCGGGCTGGGACCTGAAAGGGGCTGAGGTGAGGGGCTCAAAAAGAGGGACTTGGTGAGTAAGAGAGTGGGTTGGGGAGCTGGGCCGAGCTAAGAGGGCCTCTGGTGAATGGAGGGATGGGGGTGAAGTCAGGAGAGGGGTGGCAGGACCTGGGGTCGATGGGGCTTGCGGATCAGGCAGGGGAGGCTGATGTGAGCCCAGGCCTGCTCTCTCCTCTCTGATCCATCCATCATCCAGCCTGGGGGAGCAGATCCGGAATTAGACATGCACGGGCCCGACACGGCCCTCAGCCCCCCGAGGAAGACAAATGGCGACAAAGACCTTGAATAAAATTTGTATTTATGGTTGGAGGAGGCGGCGGCCCCTCCCCCACTGACTGCCAATTCTTTCTCTCTCAACCCTTTCAAGATTGTAGGGGCCTCCCTTCATACATACAGGCTCAGCCTCAGCAACCTCTTCCTCCCTGCATCATTACCGGCTGGGAGAGGCAGGGAAAGGGTACAGCAAAGAAGAGGTGAGGAAATCATGACCTGATGTGCCTGTGCCCTCCATTTAATACATCATATTCCTGTACATTACAGCCCTGCCTTATCCTAGTCTCTAAAAAGTCCTTTACAGCTGTCCACCTCCAGGGGCTCTGAACATCCCCACTTTGCAAGGACTGGAGCCCCTTCTCCAAGCCTCTGGCCCTGGGGTCCCTGTGAGCAAGGAATTTCCCCCAGAGAGGCCAGATTCTGAGGAAGAATGCAGCCACTGGCTTTTTCTCTGGACTCTGAACCCTTACAGAGAGGAATCTATCAAAGCTTGTGTTCTCTCTTGGTCACCCAGAGTGGCAAACACAGTCACCTCTCATAGGAGACTGCCTAACACTTAATCTGCATTTTGTTATGGCAATTTGCATAACTAATTTGCAATCCCTCCTTCAAACATTTATTATGTGGGGTCTAACTTCTCTGGATTTCCATCTAACTATAGACCTTTGAGGAAGGGGGAAGAAAGATGGCAAAGACCCTGGGACTAGGGCAGGGCTGGAGCTGGGCTGGGATAGTCAGGTACGTGGGACAAAGCTGCCTTTTGACTTTCCCCCAGTACATTATCTACTCTTCAGTCCTGGGATAGGAGAGATGGCATTCATTCATAGCATTCCACATTTAGGGACTAAGAGGAGGACAAATACAAAACCTCCCTTCAAATAGCCCTCACACGTATAGACACAAAGACAACACACAATTCATATTCCACTCACCCAGGGACACACAAGGCCAGAGTCCCATGGCCACATACTTGCCAGAACACTGTCACAATGCACAGCCCCAGAGCCTACCACTCTGCTGAAGAACCACCCCGCCCCCGCGTCTTCCCCACAGTTGATGTGTCACATTGGAGTCCGAACACGGACCTGGGTGTCGCTCCGCAGCGCGCCATTTACATTTCTCTCTCGATCTGTCAACCTGTCTCGGCTCTGGTCTCTCTGCCTCCGTCTCTGTCTCTCCCTCTCCCCCTCTGGGGCTGTCAGTTTGTCTCTTTTCCACGCTTTGTCTCTATCTCTGTGTCTCCATCTGGTTTTCCGTCTCTGATTTCTGTTGCTCCTTCTCTGCTTTCCTGCTCCCTCCTACAGGCTGCTCTGTTTCCTCACTCTCTTGCTCTGTCGCTCTCTCGGCTGCTCTGCGCCCCTAACACTGGGGGTCGAGTGTAGGGGTGGCTGGAGATTTGCCTTTTCCAGTTCAGGTCTATTTGTATCCGCTGAACCCTTAACCATATGTTATTTGGTTACGGGCATTGAAAGTGTGGAGTGGAGAATTTCTCTTTTATCACCCTTCTTGATTTGTTGGATTTTTATTTTTCCTTCTTTTTTTGGCGGGGCTCTTTTTAGCTCAGGAATCCACCTCTGTCTTCTCTGTGTGTATATCCAGACCCCTTTTTATGTCATCGCTCTTTCTGGCTTCCTCTGGGCTCTGGGAATACCTAACTCTGGATAGAGGGTGAAAGTAAGAATAGGGTGGGGGCAGTGAACACCTGCATTACCGACTCCGAGATCCTGGCAGCAATGGAGAGGCTGGGGTCCGAGGGTGGGGGCTGCCGCCTGCCCCGCCCCCGCTCTTCCCGCTTTGGGCGCCAGGGGTCGCTCCGCCCTCCGGCCGCTTATAGCGAGCGGCTCCCCCGTGCGCGGCTGCTCACACCAGCCGCACCGCCGCCCAGGGAGGGAGGGGAGGAAGGTTAGGGACGCAGAGCGAAAGCGCGCTAGCAGGAGAGAGACGCGGGGCCTGGGCTCTAGCCGGGGCTGGGGCTGCGGTTGAGGTAGAAAAGGCCGGTCAGTGCTCGCCAAGAGTCAGAGCGCAAACCTATGAGGAGGTCGAGTCCGGTGGGCACCACCAGAAGATCAGAGCCCGACACGTCCAGAGAGCCGAGGGTAGTCCCAGCTCCGGCCGGGAGCATTCTGTCTGGGTAGCTCGGGACCCAGGTGCCGCCATCCTTGAGAAAGCAGCTGTCCAGAAAGCCAGCATTCTAGATCCGTAAGAAACCAGCCGTCCGAGAAGCCGCAGACGTCAGGCGCCGGGGAACGTTAGGCTGGACAGGAGGGTAATAGAGGACCAGGGGCTCTGAACCGTCGGGAGCTGCCTGGCCCAAACCGCGCGGGGACTTGCGCCTTGACGGAAGGTTTGGGGAACGGCACCGCTGAGGCCGGAGCCCGTAGGGGCCGGCGGGCCGGGCGCAGCCGTCGGGGGAGTCCCGACCCAGGCCCGAGCCCGGCCACCGCCTCCGGGGCCCGCGGAGAGCCCCGGCCCTCCGCCGCCATTGCGCCCAAGAGTGAGGAGGACCTTCTGGCCCTGGCCGCGTCGCGTCTGAGCCGCCGCAAGCGGGTGGCGGGCGCGGCCGTCGGGGTGGCTATGGTGCTGCTGCTGCTGGTGGCCATTCCGCTGCTGGTGCACAGCTCCCGTGGACCCGCGCACTATGAGATGCTGGGTCGATGTCGCATGGTGTGCGACCCGCATGGGCCGCGAGGCCCAGGACCCGACGGCGCGCCGGTCTCAGCGCCCCCCTTCCCGCCGGGCTCCAAGGGAGAGGTGGGCCGGCGCGGAAAAGGAGGTCTGCGAGGGCCCCCGGGACCACCAGGTCCCAGAGGGCCTCCAGGAGAGCCGGGTCGGCCAGGTCCTCCAGGGCCTCCCGGCCCAGGCCCCGGCGGGGTGGCACCCCCTGCCGGCTACGTGCCTCGCATTGCTTTCTACGCGGGACTGCGGCGGCCACATGAGGGTTACGAGGTGCTGCGCTTCGACGACGTGGTGACTAACGTGGGCAACGCTTATGAGGCGGCCAGCGGCAAGTTCACCTGCCCCATGCCGGGTGTCTACTTCTTCGCTTACCATGTGCTTATGCGCGGCGGTGACGGCACGAGCATGTGGGCCGACCTGATGAAAAATGGACAGGTGAGATGACCCTCCCCCACCTAGCCCCAGACCCGCGGAGGTAGCCTTCTCAATCTCCCTGAACTCATTACACAACCCAATCCCCTCCCTCAAACAGAGTCACTGAATCCAGGAATGACAGGCTGCCAAGACTCAGAAATGGCTTCCTTAGCCAAAGAGGAATTGGGGTCAGAGAAAGGAAACGACCTGCCCAGGGTGTCACAGAGAGTTGGGAATTGTGTCAGAATTAGAACTCAGGACTGAAAGCCTAATGTCTCTGCAAATGCTACCTCACACTCCAACTATAGGCAGCCATACACCAAACCTCTTTGGTGACTTGCCCTGACAGCCTCTTTTCTCCTTCTGTCTTGGCTACTCTCCCTTCTGGGTCAGCCCTTCTGGCCTTCAGGTTTCCCAGGCTCACCATAAACGAGTTAGTTGGAATCCAGCTTTTAGAATTTAAAGTGGAATTCAGGTCCCAGACAGTGGGCGGTCAGTAGCTGTTTTGTCTGAGGAAATTCAGCTTGGAGTTTTGAAGAAAAGGCAGAAGAGAACACTCGTTCATTTGCTATCAGCTCTATTGCTAGCCCCAGGGCACGGGGCAAATTCTAGAGCGGGCCTTACCCTCAGCCAATACTGAGTCAGTAGGTAGAGGTGAAAAATGGTGTGGTCGGTCAGTGATCCACCAGGTGGTTTGAAGGAATGGTTTTGGGGGAGGAAAAAGGCAAAGGACAGATAAAGTAGAAGCCTTGGACCCCTACCTGGACCAGCAGACCGCATATCCTCCCTGGAAGCCTCTGGCCTCCAGGTTCTGCTGCTCTCTGCCCCTGTGGTCAGAGCAGAAGTCACTGCCAGGTTGTCTTGGGAGAATAGCCCCAAGGACTTAGCTCGAAGGCCAGGACGCACATAGGGGGGAGTGAGAGGCTTCTGGGGTGGAGGTTGGTTTAGGGGCCTGGGCAGGGGGGTAAGGTTGGGGTTTAGCGGTGACCTCTGAATGCCCCACATGATGGGTGGTGTTGACCATGGCGCATAAGGCCTGCTCACCCTGGCTGCCTGAAACCTGTTACTGCTGCAGCACCCTCAAGGCTCCAAGACATGCAGGCCCTGCAGGCCACCCCAGGAACCCAGGGACAGGGAATGACAGTGTATGAGTATGAGTCTGTATGGGAGTGAGATAGAGTATGTGTGCAAGTGTGTGAGTGCGTGTACGTGATGTGAGTGTGTCTGTGGGTGCAGGAGTATGAAGGTGTGAAAATAGAGCATGACTATCTGCATGTGGCACTGAGTAGATATGCTGGTTTATGCAGGGTATCTGTGAGCAGGTGGAGGGGTGGTGTGTTTCTAGAGTGTGTCATTTTCTGAGGGGGCGGGAGGGTGCTCAAGGCTCCCACTCTGTATTCCGTGGCGCGGGCGCTGCGGGCCCTGAGGATGGTAAATAGTGATTAGAATAATGATGAATAATTAATGAGTTAATAACCAGTTCCTGTAGGACAGAAAAAGGGGGGGGTAGGGGGTGGGGCTGGCGGCCGGAGGAGACCTGTAGCCGCTAGGCCAGAGGGGAGGAGGGTGCTACTTTTTGGGGTAGAAAGCAACTCCCACATGAGGGCGCCAGAGGCCGATAGGAGCGAAGCAGGGCACCCGGTAGGTGAGAATACATTATTGCAACTTTCCATTTAAGGCCTGTACATTTGCATACACAGACACACCTGTACCCTATCACTGAGGAGGAAGGGAAGGCACGTTTAGGAGGCGAGATGGGATTCAGAATCTTAGAAATTATCCTATAGGCTAATTTTTAAGTGATAATATGTAATAGCAAACCCTTATAGCATTTTCTATGTGCAAAGCACTGTTCTAACACATTTGTCATATAGTAGCTCACTTAATCCTAATAATCTTAGAAGGTATGCTGTCTTATTACCTTCCACCTTATAGCTCAAATTGAGGACCAGAGGTTTGAAACTTGCCCTAGTCGCACAGCTAGTGAACGGGCGGTGCCTGAGCTCAGCGAACTCCTGGCTTTTCCTTGTCCTCCCCAGTCCCTGCAACCAGCTACCCTGCACCGCCTTCCCAGGCCCAGCTACACCTACTCAGCTGGACCCCTCTTGTCACTCAGCTCCGCACAGGGCGTGAGGGGGTTGTTCTGTTCTTTTGATAGGTCCGGGCCAGCGCCATTGCCCAGGATGCAGACCAAAATTACGACTACGCCAGCAACAGCGTCATCCTGCACCTGGATGTGGGGGATGAAGTCTTTATCAAGCTGGACGGCGGGAAGGTGCATGGCGGGAACACCAACAAGTATAGCACTTTCTCTGGCTTCATCATCTACCCGGACTGAGCCGGGCTCCATCCCCCACTCGCACCCTCATTTCCACCCCATCCTGCTCGCCAGTCGCCTCCCTCCCCAAACACCTGCAGCTGGCCCCACCCCTTCCTTTGAGAGCCTGTTAGCGAGGTGGATCCTCCCGCTCCCGGAGGCGGCCTTAATGGGCGGACTCTTGGTGCTCCGGAGTATGAGGCTGGGGAGCTGGGGAGGCCGGGTCGGAGGAGCAACAGACCGGCGTGCGAAGGGACCACCCACATCCACGTGCTTGGGCCTGTGAATGACCGTCAGAGACGGTGGAGATCCTGACCCTCTCTTCCGCCAGGAGCTGGAAATCGCATTTAGGGAGGGAGAGAATGGAAACAGGAGCCCATCTAGGCGGGAGGAGACGTTAGGTCGGGGTAGGCACTGGTCCTCTGTCATGACAGCTTTCTCTCATCACCCCATCTGCGTTTTCAGGCCCCAGGCTCCAGGCTTGGCAGCCTTTTTGTGAACTGGAGGAACCAGTGAATTCTTTCCTAGCATTTAAAGCTCATTCTGTACAGTTCCCATTTCACCCTCATCCGGGCTGGGCCCTGGGGGACAGCTGCTCTTATTGCTGCTTCCATTAAAGTGAAGTTAGAGAACGTGTGTGCCTCTGAACTGGTACAGAGTGGGGACCAGTGGCTGACACTTGTCCCTCACTCCTCTCAAGGACTCCCACCCTGCCAGAGGCAAAAGTTTAGTTCTTCCAGGCAAGATCTGACTCTGAGGGAATAGGGGAGTCGCCCAGGGCTTCCGCTGCAATGTGGGAAGGAGGCGGTGGGGTGGTATCAGCTTCAGGAGAGGAGTCTTACACTGTGGGGAGACACCAACCAGAGTGACACTAAGAAGGGAGGGCCCCAAACATATGAGTTGGTGCTTCTGCTTTCCACCTGATGCAGAGATGCTGAGCAACCTAAAAAGAAGAGCTCTAGGGGATGAAGGAGTTACTGACAGCTCCTGGAAATGGCACTGATCTCAAGGACCAGGGTGAAGAGCAGGTCCCCAAAGGCCCACATTTGTCCCCCAACACTCAGAGTTTGCTGTGCAGGTGGGGCGGACAGGAGTAGGATGACTGCCTCCCTTCAGCACAGTTCCTAGGTGAGGGAGACCGGTGGACCCAGAGAGCCCAGGACTGGCCTGGCTCTAAGCTGGAGGACACTGCCACCATGTGGGCAACTGGAGAGCAAAAGCAGTAGAAACACATCCTGACACTTCAGAACCTTTATTGAAGGACAAAAGGGTGTCGGTCCCCAATCCCATGGGGTGGGCCAACAATAAATAAGGGCTAAAAGGAAGGAAAGAGCAAGGCAAGGAGCAGGGGCTGAAGGCAGATGCCTCATGATGGAGAGTCCTGAGGGGCAGCGGAACCAACTGGAATAAAACACTGGAGAGAGAAGAACGTGTCACAGCCCAGCTGTCCTTGAATAGATCCAACCCTCCCCCACTGACCTCTGGAGAGGAGCAGAGGCTTCAGTCCCCCAGTTCCCACAGGGTGCTGTGCAGGCACAGCCTGGCTGTGGATGGCTCACCAGGGCATCCTGCCATTCCAATACTGTAGCCACAGGGTTGGTGCAGGCCCGGGAGGGGCCTGAGGGAGGGGCTCGGCTGGTGTAGAAGGCACACTCATCATCCAGGCGTGCTTCGTGGAAGCAGTGGATGGCGGCCAGACATGCTTGGAGGCGCTGCCTCAGGGCCAGGGTTCCAGGAGCCAGACAGCTGGGACCTGAGAGCCAAGGGCCAGAGGGAGTTCAGGGTGGACTCTGAACTCTACTCCCACCATATACTGCCCTTTCTCACTCCCCCACCAAGGTCCAAGCCAACAGGAACACAGGGCAAGAGGCTCAGCTCCTCCCTTCTTCTGGAAGAAGAGCCAGACTAGGGCAGGGTGGAAACCTAAGATTACCTGTTATAGGGCAGGGCCCCGTTCCCAGCATGATGACAGCCATTGTTCACAACCCCTTCCGACCAACTCCTTACCTGCCTGGCCTGTTGGGCACCTCGGAGACTGGAGGGAACGGATAGGGGGACTGGCACAAAGTGGGTGTTGGGAGGAGAAGATCACGCTGGTGGTCACTGGAGCCCACTGACTGCAGCGGAAATGTGGGCTGGACTCTGGACTTTTAGGTTCCAGGGTACAGGCCTCTGATGCCCCAGGCTCTACCTTAGGGGAGGGCTCTAGGAGTCCAGTCTGCCCCTGGGGGCAGGACTGGAGGGCTCCAGGCTCTGCCAGAGGGCAGGCCTCTGCGGTCTCAGGCTGTTCCTGGGTGGCAGGCTCTGGTATCTTAGGCTCCTTCCTATGGCAGGACTCGGGGGGCCCTGGCTCTGCTGGTGGACAGAGTTGAGCTCTCACAGGCTCTGCTCCAGGGGAAAGCTGTGGTTTCCCACACTCTTCACGCTCCTCTGGAAGGCAGGGCTTTGGCAATCCAGAGTTTTGTAATAGTTCAGGAAGGTGGAAAGTCCCCAAACTTTGCTCTAGGGCATTCAGAGTTCTAGGAATCTCAGCCAGCAGGGGCTGAAGTTCAACCATATCCAAAGAGGAGTCTCCATTACGGGAGGCACACTTGCCCCCTGCCAGCCCCTCTATCTCTTGTTGCAAAAGCTGCTGCAGGATACTGATGCGCTGTGGGTGGGAGAGAGTACCCCAGTGAGATGTCAAGATGTGAGCTCAGGTCTCTACCCACACTGTGCTATTCCCACACCCCCTCTCCTCCCATGTCTCCTTTCCCTAGCCCTGTCATTGCCTGTTAGGCACCAAAGCTGTTGCTCACATAGACCCACCTGCATCTTCAGCTCCTGGAGACTGAGGGTTCTACTGGGGTGGGGTCCACAAGGGGTTGCTACAGGTGGTTTCCCAGGCCCCTCCTGCAACTTTACACAACTCTCCTGGTCAAATAACCGGACTGCAATCTGCTCCTGCCACATGGGAAGAAAGAGACCATGTGAGGAAGCCCAGCTGAGGCAGAAACACTAGTCTTGAGTCTCACCCTCATGAGGAAGGGATCAGGTCCCCAATTGAGAAGCCTTAGACTGAAGGAGGGACAGTAAAGAAGCAGGGAGCATTGGAGAGTTAGGCAGCTTTTTCAGAGGGCCCACCTGCCTCAAACTGCTCGGCCTCAGGCCAACAGGACAGAGAGGAATGTCAGCATGGGAAGGTTTAGGGCACTTACCCAGGTTAGGGCAGGCTCTTCAGGGCAAGACTGAGGGGAGAGGCCACTCAAACATCGGACCTGGGACAGAAGTGAGATGGCATAACTCTCCCTGTACCCATCCATTCCCTTCCAATGTCAGCTACCTCCCATGCCTTCTCTTACCTGTTGAGCCTTGGGGACAGATGGGATGGGTGTGAAGTGGGTTTTAGGGCGAATGGCAAGACGCCGCAACACAGAATATGAGGTCTGGGAAGAAATGGGGGTGGCTGAACAGGAACAAAACCTGTATCTAGCAGGGATCCCAGCCAGACTGTTCTGCCCCTGACAAGGCCCCAGGAGCTGTGGATACAAACCAGAGCTGAGGGGCCAGGGGAGGGAACACGCTGAGCCAGTCCAAAGGGGGATGGATGGGTGACGGATGGTGGCAGCAAACGGCCAGGAGAGGGCATCAGGTGGCTGTCACGGCTCTCCTGTGGAAAGGGACAAGGTGGAAGAGTGATCCCTTGCCCCTTACCTTCCTAGGTCTTATTCTCACTACAGCAACTAGTGTGATTCTTTTTTTTGTAAAATTTATCGGGATATTAATTGATATCAATTACATTGTTTCCAGGTGTACAATTCTACCTTACATTGTCTACACATCACATGTGCTCACCACCCAGAATCAGCTCACTTTCCATCACTGTATGTATGTTTGATTCCCTAGTGTGATTCTTTTAAGACCTAATCAGATCATGTCACTCCCTGTTCATTCCCCCTCCCCATGGTGCTCCTCTCATTCCAAGTAAAAGCCACAGTCTTACACTGGTTTATAAATCCTTACCTGATCCTCTAACCTCACTTTCTGTCATGCTTGTCACTCCCTTTAACTTTGCTGGTGTCTCTTTTTGATGATCCTTAAACAAGCTAGGCACATTCTCTCCTCAGGGCTTTTGCACCTGCAGTTCTCCTGGACTGTTATTCCCCCAGATATCTGAATGGCTCACTCCTTCAACCTCTTCTGTCTTCACTTGAACATCACCTTCTCAATGAATTACCCATGACCAATCTATTTGAAATTGCAGTACCAACCCTTATCCCAATTTCCACTTCCCCTCCAGTGCCTTATTTTATTTTTAAAGAAAACTTATCACCACCTGACAGACATACTATATATTTCACAATGCATTTACTCATTTACTTTTTGCCTCCCCCTTTTAGAATGTGAACTTACTTACTACTGCATATCTAGAACCTAGAACAGTGCTTAACACACAGTGGCTGATCAATTAGTACTTGTGGAGTGAATGAATGCTTTGATTGACAATTGTCAGATTTCTCAGCACTGATCTGATGGTGATACAAACATATACCAGATTATGATTTCTTTTCCCCAGACACCAGACACCTGGTAAACAGAGGCCAGTCCCACTCTGGAGAGGGTTGGGCCCATCAAGAGCAAACTCAGACCCACTTACAATAACATCTGATGCCTAGAACTGCCTGGCTCCACCCACAATCCTCAGGGCTGGTTGCTGCTAGGGAATTCCCCCAAGCATGTCCTCTCCCCCCATCCCCCATCCCCCATCCCAGGAGGAGCCCATCTCACCCTGGTGTGGGTTATCTCCCCAGTTTCTCTTAATGGAACACACTGGGCCATACTGGGGGGCGCTCCTCTTCCTTCATCTTGGTGAGTGACAACTTCATGTTCTCCTTCAGGGAGAGAGGATGCTAGGAGGAGACAGGAAATTTGCTGTGGTGTCTGGCATACCCACCAAAGTCTGGCACAGGTTTTGTAACCTCTAAAGAGGGTATATCAGTTTGACAACCCCCACTGCCCCATCAGGGGTGGGGATCCTATCCAACATCAATCCTTCTGGAGCCCAGAACTATCTTAATGATCACTTATTAATCTGAAGGATGTGGTGATGGGTCTTCGGGGCTGAGGATAGAAGAGTGAGGAGATAAATCTTGTAGGTAGTGGCAGGGAGAGGGTAGAAATGGGGACCACCTCCTTTGACGTAAATGCAACTGGGCCACCTTCTGGCCTGTCAAGGTCTCTTCCCCTCTGCTCCTTTAGTTCTGGCTTTCCCCCTCTCCCCTAGCCTGCTGAACTTTCTCATCTTGCTACCCACTGCAGGCAGCCCACCTGCCCCTGTACTCTCCCCATGGCCAGATACACTCACCAGGCTGGACTGGGGTCTTCAGGAGCAATCTTGAGGCCTGGCTCACTGAAGTCCTGATGACAATAAGGGCAGCAGCTAGCAGTCACTGAGTACCAAGTATGAGCTGGGCACTGTGCTAACTGCTTTACAAACATCATCTCATTTCATTCTCACAACATCCTTTGAAGATGACACAAACCTTATCCTTATTTGACCGATTAAATTGAAGCTTGGAGGTTCAGGAAGCTTGCATAACTAGTAAGTGCTAAGAGTCAAGATTCAAACCCAGATTCCATTTATTGCACAATGCGCTCCAGCCACTAAACAAAAGAGATAGCACCTCTCATTTCTGTACTCTTCCCCTCCCTACAACCTGAAGAAATTGATGTCCTATTGAGGCCTGGCTATGAAGGCCTGAATCCTATTCCTGGGCAGTCACAGGTTACCCACTTCCCCTCCTGAGTTGGTGGGAAGTCCCAAAGCTACTGGAAGGCGTCAGCTCTGAGGGACCCCTGTATCACACATTGGATAACTCTTTCCCAAATGAACCCCTCCTTCTCACCAGCTGCTGCCACCTGTCTCTCTTCTTAGCTGCCGGAAGCTGGGGTGAGCAGAGGGGTGAAAAGAAGCTTCTGAAGGTGGAATCTGACCCATAGAAGGAAAAGAAAAAAGCAGAGTCAGAGGTGGGCCCCAAACCTTCAGGCCTCACCACCAAACCCTATCTACCTCCACAGAACCCCTTTTGCTCATCAGAAGGTACCGTGTCTCAAGGCACAGCTTTGTCCCCAGAAGGAGCTCCCAGAAGCAGTGAGTATCAACCCCAAAGGCACTCACCAGAGCCTCTAGCCTCTGGGCGTACAAGGTCCGACTGCGGGGTCCTGGTCCCTCCAGCCTTGAAAAGCAGGAAACCCTGGCAGGGTCCAGTCTGTGGGCAGGAGTTCTAGGGGCCAAATATGCAGAGGCCCGGGCACCCTGGGACCCCAAAAGAGGCTATCAGCTCATGATTCCTTCCTCAGTCCAACCCAACCTGATCTCATACCCTGTCTCATTACCTGGCCCCTCCGGATGGTGCCTCCCTGGTTCCCTCGAATCAGTATTCTCTGAGCCAGACTGGGCTGGCGACCCAGGGGACAGCTTTTCACCCCCTCACCTGACAGGATGGTGGCCAGAGCCTCAGGGTCAGCCACAAACTCTATGACCCCTGGAACCTCTGCAAGGGAAGAGAAGGGCAGGTGAGAAGGAAAAGGGGAAAGGCTGAGAGGCCAGGTACCCTAGCGTAGCCACCTTGAGGTGCAACAGTGAGCCAAAGAGATTCATATAATTGGACTCAACTCACCAAATGTTCACAGAACTTTATTCTATACAAGATTCTATTCTAGGCCCTGGGGCCCAGAGATGAATAAGACAAAGCTCCTATCCTGAAGCAGATATCAGCAAACTATAGAGAGGTAACAGACTCAAACCAAAGTATAAACAAGTTATTAAAAAACATTGGGAAGTATTAGAACACAGAGCAATTGATTGTGACTGGGGAACTGAAAAAGGCTTTAGAAGAGATGACATTTTGCTGAACGCAGGAGAGGGCTTCCAGGGTAAAGAGTTTTCCAGAAGGGACTAGGACTCACAGTCAGCCAGAGACTGGAAGAGTGCAAAGCCCCCAAACCCCATTATGCTCATCCCATTCTCCCACCCAGCCATGGAGACCGTTTTCTAGGCCTCCAACAGGTACCTGTCTGGGGAGGGGGCCCAGGCCCCACATTTTGTCCCCCAGGGCTAAGCCTGAGCTCCCCCAAGGGGTTCCGGAGCTGAGTGCTCCCTGCCAATCCCTCTGATTTCTCCGTTTGATGTGTGGTTTTCAGCCTGGAGCCTGCTGAGTCAACGAGGGGACGTTGAGTACTGAATTTCTGCTCCAATCTCTGGGGGAGGGGAGGACAAAAGTTCAGCGCTGCAGTGCATTGCTAGTGTGTGCTGCCTCTTTGTCGGTACTGTCTTCACCCACCGGGCCCCTCTTACCCTTGGATCTTGGTTCTCCTGGTCCAAGGCGCGAGGCTTGACTGTGGGGAGAGGCGGGCGTCTCTTTGAGCGTACAGGAATCTTGCTAGGGGTGGGTGATACACCCTGGAGGAGAGGATCCTTCTTGGTTTGGAAGGTGGTCATGACGGCTACAAGTGAGATGGGGAAGAAGGCAGGATCAGGAATCAAAGGTCAGCCAGTTCGGGGTATCGGTCAGGTCCTCACATCCCTGATATTTCTATCTTGGCCCAAATCCATACGCTCAAGAAGACCCGGCGCCTGCAAGGCCGCTCTTCTGGGTGCCACTTCCAGACACCCTGGGCCTACTCTTTCGCCCCGGGACTTCGAGCTGCCTCTCCTCCTCATAATCCTCCACAGCCCTCATTCCCTTAATGATCCCCACGCCGCACCTTCCCTGAAACCCCTCAGGGTCGCCCCCACTTCGCTTTCTCCCTGACTCGGCTTGATCTACAGCGACTTCCCCAGTTCGTAAAATACGCCAAGCTCCTGATTGGCTCGTCTGAGCTCCGGGAGAGGCACATGACATCTGACTTAGCCATCCAATCCGCAGGCTTAGGAGGCGGGGCCAAACATAGGACTGGTCGTTCCGCCACTTTCTGGCCAGGAAAAAAGTGACCCGGTTCAATCAGCCAACCCGAGAGCGGAGCGAGGGGTGGAAGGCGGGATAAGAGGAAGGAGAAGGGGAGGGCGTGGCTCCCACAGCCTGGGCAGCAACGGGCGCTGTCGTTTTCTCGCGAGGTCTCAGGACTGGTGAGGGAAGAACCATTCCCGTGACCTTGTAGAAAGGGCTGGTGGTCCTGATCACCGCCGGCTTGTGTCGGCGCGGGGTTAGGACCGTGCATCCCATACCAACCAAAGGGCGGCATCAAGCTTTGGGACTCCATTCCAGACACTTACAGAAAACAGCCTCTGCACGTTGTGCCTGGGACGAGGCATCACTCTTCCCCTTGTTTGCTTTCCAGCTCCAGCACCACTTACTATTTCAGTTCCTCAAATTTGCCACGTTCCTTCTATGTCTAAAACTCATTTTTTTAATTTTCATTCTGTCTATTCGTGCCTCCAAATTGATATTCACTGTACCTTCCTTAAAGAGGACTTCCTTGAACCCCCTTACCCACCCTAACCTAAAAGGATTCCTTGGTGAAATGCTCTCGAACAATGTTTGTTTTTTCAGAGCATATATCTCAGTTGGTAATTGTATATTCGTCAATGTGAATAAAATATGTTTATTAAACTCGATCTCCCTGGTTAGGATTCTATGAAGGTAGTGACCCTTTATTTTTGGCTTACCATCATATTTTCAATGCCTTGCATTGTGTCTAGATTGTAAAATTGCTCAATATTTGTTGAATGAGTCAATGGATAGATGAATCATTGATCAAATGAATGCATGGAGAGACATGGACGATGTCCAAGAAGTAATATTTGAATTTCCTTTTTAAAAAGAACACTAGGAAGCCGGGATGGCTCAGTGGGTTAAGCGCTCACTTTGCAGCAACCTGGGATCGAATCCCGGCCCCCGCCCGTGCGGAACCATATGCTGAGCTGGGAGCTCCCGCAGTTCAGTTCTCTCTCTGTCTCTGTATCTGTCTCTGTCTCTCTCTCTGTCAAAAATAAAAATAAATTAAAAATATATATATATTAAAAAAAAAAGAACACTATTCTAGTCACTAGGAACAGTACTTGCAAAGGCAAGCAGGCATGAAAGAATATAGACTGTTCAGAGACTACTGAATCTTTAGATGCAACATTGGAAATAAAACTATAAAGATGGTTTAAATAAAAAGGGAAGGTCACCTCATTCCACTAACAGGTACTGTGAGTGTGCCATATCCTAACCCTTGACCAGCAGGGTTGGCAACTAGCAAGCACTGTGTGCCTACTTACTGTATGTACAGTCCTTTGCTAGGCATTTGGGATATGGGAGGAATAAGGCTGAAGTTTGAAGGATGTGGAGGCACCAGGATGGAAGTTGGATGCACAGTGGTTTTACATGATTTTAAGGTAGTCAGTACAGTTCAGGCTGGTCCTCATCTTCACAAAATTGGAAACTTGAATTTGTCAGACCAGCCATGGTAAAAATCTTCAGAATGGCTTACACTAATCAAATTCATAAGAGAAATTGAGGGATTTACCACGAGCCATATACATTTCAGTGACTAAAATATTTATGCTTATTCTTAAGGACACCACCTTCATAGAGTCTAGGAAAAGGGGAGACTGATTTTACATCAGGAAATTCTTCAAGCGAGCCAGTGCTCCAAATATCTGCCACGCCTACCAGAGCATCCAACCTGTTTTCTAGTGTCAGAGTGACCTGTTTCCATTTGTCTTTGCCAGACCTTTTCCACAGACTTGATAATGCTCTTTAGGTTATGACAGTGTTTTCATCAACATACAATACACCTCTCTTGTTTTATTCTGTCATTCCCTGTCTGCTCTCCTATTCTTATTCTCCATAAACACCACTTAAATGCGCTTGGTACATGTTTGTTCCTAATTACATAAGAGCTGTCCAGAAAGTATCCAGCCATGTAATATGAAAAATAGAAGCAATTGTGGCTGCATTTTTTCTGGACAGCCCTTATACATGAATGCTTGTAAAACATGGAGGGTTGTGTAATAGTGTCCTATTACTGTTATAAAAAATTACACAAATTTAGTGGCTTAAAACATATAAATTTATTCTCTTTCAGGTGTGGAGGTCAAAAATATAGAATCAAGTGTTGGCAGGGCTTCATTTCCTCTGGAGACTTCAGGGGAGAGATTGTTTGCTTGCCTTTTCCAGCTTTGGAGGCTGCCAGCATTCCTCAGCTGTGGTCTCTTCCTCCATCTCTATAACTTCTTGCTTCTCCTATCACATTTATCACTCACACATATCTGCCTCCCTCTTATAAAGACACTGGAATTACATCAGTTCTACCCATATGATCCAGGATAATCTCCCCATCTCAAGATTCTGAACTTAACCACACCTGCCAAAATCCCTTTTGCCATGTTTGGGGAGTCACAGATTCAGGGGATTAAGATGTGGGCATTTGCGGGGTGGGGGCAGACATTATTCAGCCTACTACAGGTTGTTTAGTGTATGTTTTTAATTTGTGTAAAAACTGGCATTGCTATTTGATTCTGTTTTTACTTTGTTCAGTCAACTCTGTGTCTAGTATCTATCCTTACTATTATATGTTACCTAGTTCATTGCTTATAATAGTTGCATAGGATTCCATAATAGGCACCTATCATACTGCATTTTTCCATTCCCCACTTCTACAGACAAAGCTTGAGAATTATTCTCTTACTAGGTCCCCTTTGAATCCATTTAAGAATTTCTCTGGGATATATTCCCAGGAGTGGAATTTCAGGGTTGTGGGGCTTATGCATGCTTAACTTCACTAAGAACCACCAGGTTGTTTTCCAGAACGTCTGTAGCTGTTTACACACTTAATATAAAGTTCTTATCACCTCTTATCCTCTCTAACACTTGATATTATACAACTTTCTAATTTCTGATTCTAATGGATATTAAGTGGACTTTTTGCATTTCTTTTTTTTAAGATTTATTTTACTATTTGTGACACAGACAGAGAAAGACAGAGGCAGAGAGAGACAGAGAGAAGGGGGAGGGCCCAGAGCAGTCTCCATAGTTGTACTCATCAATTTTCAACATGGTTTCATTCCACACAGGTGGGCGGGGACCATGCAGGGCTGGAACTGGGCTGGGGGCCTCCCCCATGGGAAGCATGCACCCTCGAGCCAGGGGCCAAAGCTGGGGGTGAGAACT
>PVKE010005503.1:0-58697 GCA_004027555.1 Craseonycteris thonglongyai
AAAGGATCAATATTGATGCTTTGTAACAAAAGAGATAAGTAAAGTAGTACTTACTGTCACTCTGAATGAAATATGGCTGCTGGAGTAGTCCATAAAAGGAAAGAATACCAAAATAACAGTTAATGGGTTGTCTTTACCCAATAAGTTATAGTCTGTTTGAAGGAATTATTATCATGGGTATAGTTAGTAAATTAGTAATATCATGCATGACCAGTTCATTTTGAATCTTGTTGCAGGCTATTAAACTTGAAGATTTAAGGGGTTTTATAACACACTGATTTAATATTGAATATATCCTGCTGATCAAAAGGCAGCAGACACAGTACAGAAAAGATAAAAGGAACTAGACGTTATTTGGAGTCTGGGAGCTAGGGAGGGCAATGGTTACGAAAGCAAGTCCTAGAGCCAGACTGTGTGGATCTGAATCCCAGCTTCACTTAATGTCTCTAAGCTAGTGTTCTTGTCTATAAAATGGGAATAAAATTTGCATTGATTATAAGAGGATATTGTAATAAATGAAACAATTTATATAATACACTTAAATGGTATATTGCAAGTGTTTAGTAGTGTTTAGGGTTTATTAATATCACCACAGAAGGCATCTATTTCACCAGATAACTATAGCTAAGGTTAGAAAAGTAAGGAGCAAATTTTATAATAGCTCACAGAACCAATCCAGATTATTCTCCCATTAATCTGTTAAACTCACAACTGCCCAGGCAAAGCCAAATTCAAACCTGGGTCTGTATATTAGTTTGCTAGGGCTGCCATAATAAAATACCATAGACTGAGTGGCTTAAACCACAGAAATTTATTTTCTCACAATTTTGGAGGCTAGAAGTTCAAGATTGAGGTGTTAGCAGAGTTGATTTCTCTTAAGGCCTTTCTTCTTGTCTTGTAGATGGCTGCCTTCTCTTTGGTCCTTTACTCTTTGATACAAATTTGGGGATAAACTTGACTTACGTAATTAACCACAATTTTTGAGGCCAAACTATACACTAAAGTATTTTTTGAAGAATAAGGCATTTTAGTTTAATTTTTTTCTTTATTTCTCTGTATTCTCCTCTCTCTTTCTGCACAGGAGCACTTGGTTGATGAATACTGGAATTCTTAGATGTATACTCCATGCCTCACCTGCTGACTTTTCTCTCATATTTTTGATCCTTTAGCTTTTATTTCTTTACTTACTTACATGGCATCCAGAGGCAATATCTAAAATTGATTTTTCAGCTGCACTTCATTTTCTATTCATCCTACTTAACTGATTGTTTTAGTAATTTTTTCCTCTTAGTAGTCTCGTTCTTAGTGAATGAGTTATTCTTTTGAATCTTTCAGAAGTTACTAGTTGTGCTTATTTTCAAATGCTCCTTGGTTACTCAGGGCACTGGTTCTTTTGGTTACAGATTTTATTAACTTTTCTTCATGCTGTTGATTTTTCTCAAATGGTTGCTGCATATTCCCTATCTGTTATGTCTATAGTTATTTTAGATTGCTGTTGGCAAGAGGAGAATATTTCAATGATCAAATGAAAGTTTATGTTGTCTTGGCAGTGAATACAGATTCAGACCCTGAGACCTTACCCCTTGTATATGTGCATTTTTGTATGTGTTTGTGCATGTAGTAATAACATGGCCAGGTTAGCTTTATTTTAGGGAATGCTTATTACAGATCTTCTGTATTCAGTGGTTTTGTGTCCTTGCAGGCTTAGCGAGGTAATCTGGAACCCTAGTCTGCTTCTCCACCCCTAGGCTCCCATTGTCAAAGGGCTGTTTAGGGAAGACATTTGCTCAAAGTTGGCTTCTGGAAGCCAGAGACTGATATTACTAACAAGGCGATCCCTAAGTCACTTTTTCTAGATCCTGTTGCCTTTGGACTTAATGTTATTCTGTGATTCAGTTCTGTTACCATTTTCCATTAGTTCATTCTCATCAGAAATGCCTTTCTGTTCAAGTGTGCTGATGACACATTTGTTGGATGGATATGATTGCTGAGGACTTTTTTTTATGTCACTTCAATGTGATATTTAGAAGGAAGAAAGATAAAGCCAGACAACTTGAACCAGAAATGTTGAATCAACAACTTAGAACTTGGTGATACATCATTTATATTGTGTTGTATGCTATGATTAGGAGCAAATAAGATAAGTTCTCTGCACTAAAAAACCATGTCATATTTATGACTGTATTTTTTCCCATAGGACTTAGAAAAATAAGTGTTTTTACTGTTGAATGATTAAAACCACTTTTTCTCAAAATCAGATTTATTCCTCCAAAGTACCAAGGTAAATGTTCCAAAATTTTTCATTTATTCTTTTAAATTTACTTATATAGTGTTTTCCCCCTCAATTCTCTAGATATCATCTCTTCATTTCCCAAAAGCTGAGAAAGTACTTCAGCTTTTTTATTTTAATGCAATATTTTTGCTGTCCTTTTCTTTCTAACTTCTAATGCCCAGGTGCTAGACCAATTGTTATAGACTGAATGTTTATTTCCCACCCAAATTCATAGAATAAAGTCTAAATCGCCAACATGATGGTACAGTAGACTCTCAGTTAATCATCATCCAGGGAGATTGGTAGATGCCAGGTAAACGTACCCAGCTATCTGCAGCATCTGGCTGAACTCTATAGTAACTGGCAAAATTCTGAAGCAACTGGCAAAATCCTCAAACTGGTTGCTGGTTGCTTGAGTTATGGTTAAAGTCTACTGTATTTGGAGGTAAGGTGTTTGGCAGGCAATTAGGTTTAGCTAAAGTTATGAGTGTAGAGGCCTCATAATGGGATTAGTGTCTTTATAAAAAGAGGAAAACACCAAAACATCCTTTCTCTACTATGTGAGGATACATGAGAAGGCAGGTGCCCACAAGCCAAGAGGCCTCAGACTAAAATCAATCAGGACAGCACCTTGAAATTAGACTTCTGAGCCCCTAGCTATGAGAAGTACATTTCCATTGTTTAAGCCACCCCATCTATAATATTTTGTCATGGCAGCCTCAAGCTTACTGAGACATCAATAAACACAGAGTTCCTGGAATAGGATGTCCTTACTGGCACTTCAAGAGTAAGGCTCTGAATGAAGACTTGGGGGTGATGAGTTCTATTTTTAGCCTATAATCAGCACTTTCTCTTCTATGTCATTTATAGTTTTATGTGCTTCTATAGGATAACATACATGCCTCTTTTCTAGAATTTCTCATTTCTCTAGTATTTAAACTTGTGGGTACGTCAAAAATGCTTGTATTTTCATCCTTAATACTACAAGTAGAACAGTTTCTGAAAAGTATCAGTCACTCAATAATATTCTTTTGAATGAACTATATTAAAAAAATTATATTTCTCTGCTACATTGAGTATAAATGGCTCAAGCAAAGGGTATGTTAAAAAAAATTATTTTGAATCCAAACAAAAATTTAAACAGATCTGATAGTTAATATTTACATAAAAAGAATCTCTGTTATTGACACCTAAAGATCTTGCTTCTGAGTTGGTAGTTAGCTAAAGACCTTGATCTAATCCCATTATTGAATTGTGTATTCGGGAAAAAGATCTGCCTCAGAGAATATTTTAACATGTTATTTTAGTTTTTGATATGAACACTGGGCTTTGAGAAAATACGTAGGTTCTTTTATTACATTTTGAATCAAAATAATAGCAAGCAATTAAAATTTATAATTGATGAGGGATAGAGAACTAGGAAAGTTTCCCTTTATTATGTTTTCTTCCCAAGCATAAATCATTATAATTGCCTTTGAAATAAACACAAATGTGACTCAGCGGTCTTATCAGTTATCTTTTCAACCCCAAAGATTTACTGTGTGGCCCTATGAGAATCATAAGTAGCTAAGGAACTCACTTAGGAAGTGACGACAACATAATAACCTTTGTGTGCCAGTGACATTGGCTTCACTGTGATATTACGAGAAAGCTGTAGTAATCGCTTCAGGCTTGCAGTGCTGTTAGATAATAAGAGCATTTCACTTGTGTTCAGCATTGTTCCTATGTGATAAATCATTTTGACTGATTTACTAAGGTTTAATCTTGTTTGAAATGTACTAATCAGATAATGGATGCTGTGGTTTCATTGACGGGTAAAAGTGACATCACAGTTATTTCATGGTTGCTGTTCAAGCAGCATTGAGGGGGTGTCTCCATTATAGAAATGATTCTCTATTGACAGCCCTTTAAAAAAGTCAGAATCAGTAAATAGCCAGCAGGACTTTTCATTGAAGTTAGAAGATCACCAGGATATGATTCATGAATCAACATTTTTGATAACTGTATACTTTGTGGATGGCTTTTTACATACAGTATTTTATTTCTATCACACTCCTTTGCCTGCTGCCTATTTCTCTCTTCTCATCAGTGAGACACTGTGCACCTTTGTACATCATACAATTATTTATGCACTCAATTGCAAGCACATCTTGGTGAAGAGGATTTGAGTCCCTTCCCAATGAAATAGAACTGAAACATGCAGTGAAAGTCCAACAATGATTTTCATTTATGGCCAGTCTTAAATGTCAAAACTTCCAAGTAACATTACACCTATTTCTAGAATTTTTTCTTCACCAAGCAACGTGTGATTATGCAAGTTGTACTTCATCCAAGTAATAAACTGTGAATGTAGACTAAGAATGTATCCTAAATTTATTATCTTCCTACAATGCACTGTTTTCTTCATTTCAACATAATTGGGACATTCATCATTTTTATTCTTTTATTCTGGTGTGTGTTAGATGAAAGTTCATCATTTTTCAGAACATCCTGATTTTATTTTTTGCCAACTGAACAGGTTTACTTTTATGATCCTCCAGATGTGTTCTCTTAAAATTGGTAAATTAAAATTTTTTGCTATTCTTTCCTGAGACTTTATCATTTTGGTGAACCTTTGAAAGTGGCAAGTCAGTAAACCAAACTCCCTCCTCTTCACGCAAAGAATCCTTGTGCTGTATAGATCTGCAGACACAAATTCTAACCCTAGCTCCACTTAATACTTGCTAAGCCATGTTTATAAGTCACTAAACTACAGTGTAGCTTCATTTATTAAATGGATTACTTCCTGACCTCAATGTGTCTCTAAAATAAACCTGAAGTACTTTGTGCTTTGTAAGTACCTCATAACATGTTTGGCAATAAAACAGCACATTGCAAAAGAACTCCATTAAAATTGCATTACTAGAAGCAAATAATCAAATTTTTATAAGTGTAGGAGTAGAAAAGTACTAAAAAATGCTATTAACTGGATACTAGACTCTAATGATTTGAAAACAAATGTGATAAGAGTTAAAAAACAAAACAAAACCCACCCAGGATTGTATTTGTATTTTTTCATAACATAACCCAGGTATACATAAAGATTTTCTCTATAGAGCCAGTTTCACAGAAGTATAAATTCATAAGATTTGAAGAGACTTCTACAACTATTTAATACAATTTCTATCTCACTGTCATGGGATGTTTGAAATACTTTCCATCTTGCCCTTGACAAAAGATTATTTAGCAGCAATCGAAATACCTGTAAGTATACACATACTTTACCTACTACGTTTAGCTGCTTGAAATTTTTTTTGAAACTGCTTCCTTATAAATTCTACTCATGGATACCTGTTTTGTACACTGAGGGAATAAAAATAAAAACAAAAACGAACTAAAACAAAACAACTGTATCTTCTATGTAATTGGCTTTCAAATACTTGAACATAATGATCATAATCCCAAATGTCTCATTTCTCAAGATTTTCATTTTCTTTGTGGCATCCCATGGTGTCATTCTGTCTTAGAATTCACTGCTAGCCATGATCCATTTTTGTACATGTCCTTCCGAAAGTCTGGTGTCAGGTTTTCTTAGACTCCAAGAATGGTTGGAGCAGTCTAGATTTGCCCAGTAGACAATATCCTCTAGGCTCCAGTATATTGTGAACTAGTAGTACTCTACCTGCCATGACTTGGGATGAAAGTGCTGTTCTGTCTTGTGTCTTTCTCAGATTCTCCAAGGGGATGGATGTCTTTACTCATTTACTCACTCATTCAAGAAATACTTTTTGAGTACATACTAATTTTCAGACATTTTCCTATGTGTTGGAGATCAATGATGGGCAAGACAGAGTTGACATTTGCCTTTATAGAATTTATAGTTTAGGAGGAAAGAGAGAAAAAAATAGTATTACAATTTGGGACTTGCTAAGTAAAAAAATCAGGTGCTAAAATAGATAGTAATGTGATAAAGGGAAGAATATAAGGTAAAGGAAGTAGAAGACGTTTTTGTGAAGGTGAGAAGTAAGAAGTCGTTGTCCACGTATTTAAATCTGCCTCCTGTCATTTTGCAACTCCACTGCTTCATGTTTGTTGTAGTTCTGCCCCACTAGGGTGGCTGTCCACACTGGTTGCCCCTGTCCTCTGGGCCATACAGGAAGGGCTGCTGCCTTGCTCAGGTCCATTTTCTGTAGTGTGAGGCCTGTCTGTGCTGCCCAAGCTCCCACTAGGCTTTCTACTCTGGAGCAAAGAGCTTTCTTTGCATTCTGTACTAGTTGCCTAGGGCTGCCGTAGCAAGTTACCACAAACACGGATGGCTTATAATAGCAGAAATGTATTGCCTCAATATCCTGGAGGCTAGAAGCTTAAAATCGAGGTGCCAGCGAGACCGTGCTCTTTCCAGAGGCAAAAGGGAGAAGTCCACCCTTGACTCCTTGCTTCTGGTGGTTGCTGGCACTTGTTGGTCTTGCTCTACTTGGAGGCATCACTCCTAGTTCTACCTCTGTAGTCAGGTGTTCTTCCTGTGTCTGTGTTCATATTGTTCTCTTCTTAGAATACCTATTTTTAAATTAAGCCTTATCCTAATCCAGTAGGATCTCAACTTGATTACTTTTCAAGGACTATTTCCAAATAGGGTCACAATCATAGGTACGGAGGGGAAGGACTTGAACATATCTTCAGGGGCCTCGATTCAACCCACAGAACAAATGAATGTTTTCAGTTGCACTGAGTATGCTCTTGTAGAGCTTGCTGCTGACTACCTATGGGTCTCCTTTGTTCAGCTAACTTCTCTCCCACAAGCAGGGAAAACTTTCCTCTTACTATGTTTAGCTCTTTTAGAGGACACTCCTCTCCAAACAAACAAACAAACTAACTAACACTCCTTGCTTGGGCCATGAGTGATAGAATTATTTAAACAAATGTTTTAACTATAGTTCTATTTTTTCCCAGAGAGCAGTCTAGGAACCAGAGTAGGGAATGATAAAGGCAAGCTTTATGAGCACCCAAAATTATTGTTTCCTCTTGATAGCCAAAGAATGTTAAAATTTCATTGTACTTTGGATGATTTCTCTTTTAGTAACCCCTGTGCTTCTCCTGCACTGCGTTCCTTCTACCTGAGTTCATAGACCAGACACAATGTCCTATGTTTGTTCTCTAGTAGTGAGGAGGGTTGCATTTTTATTGCACAGGTCTCCTGAATCCCATGCAAATTTTGAATTCCTTAGCAATTTAGGAGGCTTGTTTCCCCAAAGAAAGTGAAGATCTGAGTAGAGGGGTGTCCGTTCTGGCCCAGTTAAGATACTTTGTTATACCTTTAACAAGACTTGAGAGTGATCTGAAAGATGGGAAACATGAAGATGCTGCGCTAGGGCTATCTGTACTCCACACTGAAGTTGGTAACAGAGTGGGCAACTTGGCTAATGAGCTCAAGAGCTTTAAAGAGAATATTATAGGGGAAGCTGTGATGGCTCAGAGAGTTGAGCGTGCTCTCTTTGCAGCCCTGGGGTCCGAGGATTAAATCCTGGCCCCGTCCTGTGCAGACCCATATGCTGAACTGGGGTGTGGCCCCCAGTTCAGTTCTTGCCAGGGTGAGCTTCCCATACGGGAGGCCCCTGGTTCAGCCCCCAGCTCATGAGGGTGTGCCTCCCATGTGGGAGGCCCCCAGTTCGGTTCCCCCCCTGTATGTCAACTGCCCATTGTGTGGAACAAAACTATGTCAAAAACTGATGGTGTACAACTATGCAGACTGCTCTGGGCCCTCTCCCTTTTCTTCTTTGTCTCTGTCAAAAAAAATAAAATAAATCTTAAGGAAAAAAAAAAGATTATGCAAAAAGAAATGGTGGAGTAAAACATTGAATTAGGCGCTCAACTGAATGCTAAACTAGGTGAAAAAGAAGGAACATTGATTTTTTCACTCTATCTTTACACTGTTAGTATCCTTTAAATTTTACAAATATACGTATACATGGGCATACATATAAATCTGTTCTTGTGTGAGTAATTTGTGGTAGATGCAAATGTTCTGATTATTGGAAAGATAAATTGCAGAGTAGAGCATCCATTGTCAGATGCACAATTTAATTATATTTTAGCATATCTAAAATCAAAGTGTGTTCTACAAATGATAGTGTCTTCCAACTGTTTTTGGCCAGGGACAGTCAGGACAAGTTTGTCATTGGTTTAAAATATAATTAGTTAGAAATAGCTTTCCATATTTTTGTGGCCACTTCAATTGAGTTATGTGCTTTATTGCTATCACACTCATGTTGATTTTTTTATGTTGATTTTAATTACTGTTTAAAATCTCTTCAAAAAGAATACAACATATTTTAGCTTCACAGTGAAAAACTTTTGAATATGTAGAAAAGTAAAAACAGCTCTAAAAAAATTCATGTCCAAGTAATGCTGAAAGGATTCTCTCAATTAATGTGAAGCAAAATTTGTGTACAATAAGAAAGCCCCGTGTCATTGTTTAATTGGGAATATTTGTTTTTTAATAGTACATAAAATAATGGTGCATCTTACATAAATGACATGTTAAAGTCAAGGAAATGCAGTAATTTATTTCCTTAAGTACAGTGAAACATGAGCAATTCAAAACCCAGTCTTTCATAACTTCTTGACCTGTACACTAATTATATAATTCTCAGTAGCACATAAATGGCATCAGAGGACCCAGGGAAAAATTACTGTAGTTGAGAAAAATCTAAAGATAACTATAAATTACATTGCTAGTACTCTGGTCCAACCCATCGTCATCTCCCTCTGGAACTATTGCGAACAGCTTCCTAAGGGGCCAACCTACATACTCTCCAGTGGTTTCCCATTGCAAATAGAAGGAAACCCAAACCATTTAGCAATGCCTGCAAGGCTCCAACTTCTTGAACTGGACTGGCCTTGAGCACATCTCCTCTCTGCTACTCTTCTTTGCTAGGTGCCTTCCCATTTTATTGCCTTCATAATGGCTCTTCTTTCATCCTGCAATTCCTTTTTCCTGGTTCTGATTTACTGCTTCTTGCCTTTCAGCACAAAGGTCACTATCTCTGAGAGATCTCCTTGTCTAGTCAATACAAAATATCAAACAGTGCGGTAGCTGTTATATTATCTTGTTTTATTTTGTTTCTATACTGTGTATCACTCTCTGAAATGATCGTGTTCACTTCTTTGTTGTCTTCTTTCTCTCACCAAAATAGAACTGTATCAGAGTTAGGGTCAGTAGAAACTTCTCTATCTGTTCACTGCTACTTCCTAACACAATAACATTACTATTTCTTGAGTGAATAAATAAATTAACTGTAACTAGACAGTCTAGTGTACAGAAAAAAGGGCTTTAATGGACTGGAGAGATCTATAACAGTCTGTTTATATGTAAATGTAAAATATAATAATACATAAAAACCTATTTATAGAAAAATCTGAAAGCATTTCAAAAGGAATTCAAAGCTTAAAAAATAGAAAGTAGGGAATGTGAAGAGACAGAAGCAAAGAGTGACAGTATCCAGCGATGCTGGTAGTGACTTCGGCACAGGTCAGAACTGGCTACATTGATGATGTGTAACCAACCCAGATTATGGAGAAGAGAGACAGACGACAGAGCAGCTTGGAAGTCCTGAGGCAGGCCAAGTGCACCGGCTCCCTGCAGAGTACTTGTGGGCACTGTGTTGCACTCCAGGTTGCCAAGCAGCTGAGCTCCCTGTTCTTGGGTGGGAGGTGGCATTCACTTTGTGGAGTACTGCGGTATCAATAAAATCTTCCATCTCCAAAGTAATCTTAGCAAAGTCAAATGCTTATGAGGATCAGGTCAAGTAACAAGAATGGGTGAAGCAGGCTGTGTAAGGAAAGCACATGTCTTGCTTGCAAGGACCAGCTGCTGCTCAGCTCCAGCCATTTCTGCCCTATGGGAACATGGGCCCAACATTATGAGACTATCAACTTTTCTAGTAGGCCAGATGTCTGGATTTTTATATGAAATTCTCTATATTTTAATGCTAGCAACAAGTGAATTTATAAAAACACACCAGGGCCCAAACAAAAACAGATCTGTAGTCCTCACTGAACTTACCAGTAACCAATGTGCATTTTCTGGTTTAAATGAGGTTGCTCATTCAAGAACCTTATGAAATGAGTAAGTAGAAATTTAAAATTTTTCAATGAACTTTTCTTCGTTTAAAATAATTTGAGAGTACAGAAAAGCATAAAACCTTTGGAAAGAAGAATGTCTATCGTGTTTCTACACTAGATAGCATTCTGGTATGTTTTTTCTATAGTTAAGACCAATGGTCACTGATAAAATGCACATATATGTGCATATGCAAACATACATACCTACATATACAAAGGTACCTAGGTAGCTGTTTGTCCTCTAGCTATCTGCTAGGTAACTATTTGTCTCTCAATATCAGGTTATAATATTAAAGCATTTCCTTGTTATTAAAATTTGTCATGAATATTATTTTAAAGGCTGCACACTTATAATTTGGATGATCATTTGCTTCGTTTTCTTTATTTTGGACCATTGACATTGCCTCTATTTTTTTTTTTTTTTTTTTTACTGTGACAACTTAATAATGAACATCTTTATGCATAACTATTGGCTTGTATTTTATTAGATATGGTCACTAGAGTAAAATTAGTAGGTGAAATGTTGATAAATGAAACCAAATTAATTCTAAAAATTTTGCCACAAAATCAACTTTCAAGAGCAGTTTTGAGAATATATAACATGGTCCTTTTCACTGTTTAAAAGACAGAAACACAATTTCTACTTGATGTAAGTTTTTTTTTTAATTAGTGGTAAGTGATTATATTTTATATGACTATTAGTTACTACATGTATTTTTTTCTGATATTTAATTTTCTTCTTTGGTCATTCTTTTAAATTTTGGCATTTATTAAATATATTCATCTTATTTTTCTTGTATAGAAAATAGGAGACTATTTTCCAGTTGGTGTTTTAACTCTGGCATGTTTTGGGTGACAGAAGCAGTTAGTGGCCTGGCAGTGACCTTTGGTAGAAACAGGGTTGCTCAGGGCCTGTAGGGTCATGTGATGGTCTTGGGAAGCTGAGTAGTCTTTTCGTTTTTATGGTAAGAATCCCAAGGAACACTGGGCATTAGGGGAAGATCCAAGTGGTCTTGGTTAGTGATCTGAATATGGCAGATCTGGGCATTACACTCACTTGAATACAACCAGCAAGCTATCAACTGAGCAAAGCAATTGGAAAGATAATCTGGAATGACAAAGACAAGTATAGAATTTCTTTGTATTCAGTGTTTCAAATAAGTAGGCTGAAACCAGCCTGATTTTTGTGCCTTTGTAGGTAGACATATTTTCTCCCTTGGAGGATTGTTAACATTTTTCTTTATTCTTGTAATTTAAATTGCCATAATATATCCATTTTAATATTAATTTTTTATGAAACAGTCAAATCTTTTATTGTATCTTCTCATGCTTTTGTTTTGTTTTAGCAATATTTTCTTCTATTTATTATTGTTTCATGTCCATTTGTTTTTTAGTAACACCCAGAATTTGTGGGCTGGCTCTCCATATTTCATTTTTTCTCTCTTATCTTCTTAATTTCTCTATTAAGTTTGTTTTTAGCCTTGCTTACTCACATTTAACCTGTATCCCATTTGCCCCAAGAAAACTTGCTGGTGGCACTTGTGGCTGCAACATTTACCCGAAGATAATTCATGGATTACAGTCCTAACCTTACCTCCAAATTCCCATGCTTTGAAATTTACCACACAAAAAAATATTATTAAATACCGATCATCATATATATATTTATGTTACATTAGGATTAGAGACAAGTTCTGTTTAGAAATAATTCCAAGAACAGTTTTTACATTTATTTTTACATTGAAAATCAATCAGATTTGCTTCAGCCTCAAAGAGCCTGTTTATATAAGATTAAAATGAATGCAGCAGCAAGCTGCACTTTTTTCTTTTTCTAAACAGGAAATGAGATAAAATTCTGCTTTGTGATTATCACCAATGCAGATTTAATATTTGTTGTTGCATTTGAGAATTTTTGTATTATTCTCTTATTTTATTCAGTCATTTAAAAAAATCATTGTCTTCATTTAAAGCAAGCATGTCCAATCTGTGGCCTGCATTCGGCCCATGATGGTTTTGAATGTGGCCTAAAACAAATTCGTAAACTTTCTGAAAACATTATGAGATTTTTTTTTTTTTTTTTTAGTAAGTCTTTTTTTTTTTTTTATTGTTTTTGACAGAGAGAGGGAGAGAGAGATACAGAGACAGAGAGAGAACTGAACTGGGGGAACTCCCCAGTTCAGCATATGGGTCTGCACGGGCTGGGGCCGGGGCCGGGATTCGATCCTCCGTCCCCGGCACTGCAAAGTGAGCGCTTAACCCACTGAGCCATCCCGGCTTCCCCTGAGATTTTTTTTTTTATCTTTCTTTTTTCTTTTCTTTTCTCTATTTTTTGTTTTTCTTTTAGCTCACCAGCTATCATTAATGCATTTTACGCGTGGCCCAAGAGAATTCTTCTTCCAATGTGGCCCAAGGAATCCAGAAAGTTGTACACCCCTGATAAAATCATAATCTCCCTGGCTATGGATTCCTTGTTCTTTTTATAAGAGGCCCTGCCTTATCCTATCCCCCTGAATACATCAAACATGTTTTCTAAAAGCTATTGTATGTCATAGTACATTTGGTTTTGTGCTTCTGTGCTCTTAGTGTGGGTAATTATGTCAAATACAGCAAAATTCTGATGTTGAAGACAGGGTGTGGGAGCTCTTCACTGTGAGGCCACATTGCTGTTCACAGGAAACATGTTTTTCTCTCTTTCATATTCAACGTTTTGTAGTAGCTTGTCAGTTTGTATGTTATTTCGGGCCTTTTGGGAAGTAGATGCCAAGATGAAATTAGGAGTACAAGAGATTTACTGGAGATAATGCTTTGAAGAAAATAAAGAGGGGAAGGAGCAGGATTAATTGCTTTGGATGGCAATCCAAAACTGAATTCTGTGAAAGGAAAGGTAAAGGGAGAAAGGTTAGGTGTACTAATAGAAAGAGGTTCAGACTGAGGTGCCCATCTGAGTGCATCTTGGCCATCCTAACAAAGATCGATCATTAGAGGACTTCCACATGGTTAGAAATTGCCAAGTGCCAGCATCCCACTGTGTATATCATTGGCTGGCAGTTGCCTGGGGAGAGTGTGACCTCTGCATTGGACCCTGAATGGATGAGATCACTTGCTGCAGGCCCTCTTGAAGAAAGATCCAAGGTAATACCACCCTGGCTGCAACAGAGGCTAATAAGAGAATAAGTACTTTTCATTTAAAGATTTCAGTTTCTGACACCAATATATCAATCATATTTACTAAGATGTTTTTCTAGTCTCTTCCGGAGGTGTCATTTCTTCACACGTAAAGCAGCAGGAATGAGTAATGGTCAGTAGGATTAACACGACTCAGCAGGCTCTATCATGTTGATAGTCCATTATTTTTTCTGAGCACTATGTATTTTTGCATAAGTATGTCTGTTCCACAACATTGTCATTTCACTTGACCTGAATCTTTTCTACTGCTGTTTTTGTACAACCTGTCTGCTCCCTATTTAAATTTCCTGTCCTTTCAGGGCCTGTGTCAACCTGAAACAGAAACAATCGTTGAGTATGTCCTCCTTTTTTGTTGTCTTTCTCTGAAGTGTTTAACAATTGTGAATTATTTCAACTTACTCTCAGTTTAATGCCCTCCAATGACATTCCACTGCATGTAAAATAACCCCCAAACCTTATACCATGGTCTACAAGATTATATGTGATCTGCTTTTGCTGACCTTTTGACCTCATCTCCTATGGCTGATTGCCCTTGTTCACCATATTCTAAATATATCAACTTTCAGTTCCTTGAATGTCTGAAACTCTATCTGGCCTCAGGTTCTTCCCTCTGCTTATAATACTTTTCCTCCAGATTTTGGCACCACGAGGCTTCTACTCAGGTATTGATATTACAGAAGCCTTCTTTGACCTTTCTACTCAGAATACAACCACCAAAGTCACTTTCTTGTCTCTTACCATGCATTTTCCCCTCCCTGACAATGCTGTCCTAAATAATTTTGCCCTGAATCTTACTGATACTTCATGGCCAGCATTTTCTTAGCATTGGCACAGACATTCAGGACATTTATGTATCAGTTATATCAGATGAAACTGAATCCACACTACAGCAAAGTGCAAGACCTCAAGGCTTCTAGGAAATGCAAAATAATGGTAGCCAGTCTGGGCTGCACTCAAGCCTTAACTATGAAGATATCCAAGGGTGAGAGAAGGCGCACATCCTCCTGGCTCAAGCAGAGAGATAAAATTCACCATTCCTCAGTTTTTTGTTCTATTCAGGCCTTTGGCAGATTGGATGATACCCACCTGTGCTGGTAAGGGCAATCTTTATTTAGTCTATGGATTCAAATGCTGATGTCTTCCAATGACACCCTCACAGACACCCCCAGAAATAATGTTCTACCAACTATCTGGGCATCCCTCTGTCCAGTCAGGTTGACATATAAAATTAACAATCACAGTGACTATAATTAGTATCTCTTAATGAACACATATGTGAGACATAAGATTTAGTCCCATGGTTGGCTACTCAAGTCCTTGTTTTGAAACGCTTTGTAATTGTGGGCAGTTAGTGCATCTCAGTTGCTGCATAGTAAAAAGAAGATAATATATAAAAGGAGGGTGGTTGTGTGAATTAAGTGATCTAAAGTATGTAAACTTCTCGGTACAGCGTGTGAAATATAACAATGAATACGGTATTGAATAAATGAGTTCACTCAACAGTGTCTATTTGGGACTTATGTGCCAGTCCTTATTCCAGCCCTGATGTCTAATATGGTCGCCACTGGCCGTGTGTTTCTATTGAGCACTTACAATGTGGCTAGTCCAAATTGAAGTGTTAGTATAAAAAATACATGCTGGGTTTAAAAACTTTGGAGCAAATAAACAAAAGTGTACCATATCACGTTAATATTTTTATGTTGATTAGATGTTTAAATATTTTGAATATATCACACTAAGGCAATACCTTTTGAAAATTAACTTTATGTTGTGTATTTAATGTTATTAGTGAAACATATAATTACATACATTACTCACATTTGTGGCTCACATTACATATCTAGTGGACAGTGCTGGTCTAGATGCTGAAGAAAAAGAAAAACAGAAACAAATAAAAAAACTGAAAATGTTTTCTCTATTATAGCCTAAATATCAGGAAGACGAGATAAATTATGCAACATGTACAAATAAATACAATTGAACCTCTTTACTCACTGTTCTTTATTGGTGAATTTGCCTTCTCGCTGAAATATATTGGTGACCCCCAAATCAGTACTCATTGTACTTTTGCAGTCATTCACAGTTATGTGCAGAGTGGCAAAATGTTGAATCACCACAAGTGCATGTGTGTTCCCAGTGAAGGCATGGTGATGCTCTTCTCATTTCTGTTCTCATACTGTAAACAAATGTCTTTATTGTGGTCTATTTGGTGCTGCATTGCTTACATTTTTGTGTTTTTTTTTTGGGGGGGGGGGCTGATTTGGTGGTTTCCAGTGCTGCCACAGATTAGTGCTGAAGTACTAGGGTAACCACCAACCCAATTGGTTGAGGACTGTCTCTGGGAACAATTTTTTTCTGTAGTTCTGGGTTGCCCTGAACAGGCTGAGTCAACTCCTGTGGCTTCAGGAAAAGCTCCCGAGAGTGACCACAGAAGTGGAATGCTGGCCGCGTGCATGGAATTGATCATCCCAACTACAGCTAAAATTGTAGGTGAGTCAATGAAATGACTGTAGGGCACAACTACTGCTCCAATTCCTTGCTAGAAATTGCACCTACCTAAAAAGCTTCAGCTTGCAGCACTACTCTTTGAAAACCTATTTAGTGCATGCACTCTCAGGATTCTGGATCAGACAGAGCCCCTGAGATCCTTACTCAGTTAGAACGTGAGTACTACTCCAGTAAGAAACTTACTTAGGTATGTGCCACCATAATAGATCCTGACTGGATGTAACGCTTTTAAATGAAGGCCAGCTTCCTTGTGCACCAAACTTATCACTTGGTTAGTTCCTGTGCCACCGCTTGCTAGATGCTAACCTGTGAGAGCCACGTAGCCTCTCTAAACCTCATTCTCCTTAACTGCAAGAGAGGGATGAAAATAGAATCTTCCTGGTGAAGTTATGGAAATTAGATGAAACGATGCAAATAAAGTTCTTAGCCCAGTGCCTGGTACATAAGAAGTGCTTAATGCATGTGGGTGTTTACTATTGTCCTAACTGCCCCAATTTCCTTCCATTCTCCACTTAGTTTTCCTCTCTACTGGCTATGTTATGAAGTCCTAGGGTACTCACCAATTCTGGGAGTACTGTTTCCATTAAATTTACAAGTCTCTAGGACTCTGTTCCTGGTTTTTTCCTGACCAAGGATGTTAGTCTTCAAGGATCATCACCTACGAACCTCTCTCAAGAATAAATCTCAGATGAAATCCCATTTGCCACTCAGGATGTGGTCTATTTTATTTAATGATTTCTAATTCACATAAAGGATTTTGTCATTTTTAAGTGGTGATTTTGTTTATTCAAGTAGTTGTTGCTATAGTTATTATATTTTACTGTTTTTTGTCTTTATTTTAATGATAATCTGTTGATTTATTTTGCCTTTGTTTTTTTTTTTTGCAAAAGAAATAAGAATAATAGGGGAATAGGAATAATTCTGAGACTAAACAGTGGAAACTAGATGCCTTTTGTATTCTAATTATCTCTTCATAAGTATTTCTACAAACCTCAAAGAGATTCTGAGTCCTTGATGGACAGTTCCTCCAAAATTTACTTATCTAGGAATTACTGATAGAACAAGTCAAACTTAGGTGGGACAATTTAGGCTACTCAAGGCCCCATAACTTTTGCAGAAGAGCAGTGATACTAGTTCCAAGGAGAATCTAAGATATTCCTGGAAACACCCTGCTGTCTATTCTAGTTTCATAATGTTTCAAGTTCTTATGTGATGACTTCACATGATGGTATCTTTGAATTTTCCCTAAGGTGAAGTATACCTAGCATTTGAGTGACGTGAGAGAGATGCAAAGAAGCATAAAATACAGCTTCTGCTCTCAAGAACCATTTAAATTACAGAGGATAGTAAAGACAAATGTAATATGAGGTGTTATGGAAAGGTAGAAAAACAATAGAAATGTTCACTCACTTCTGTTATTAGTAAAAGTATTCATAGGATAAGTCACACTTGAGCAGTCACTGTGGAAGGGTGAGATTTTGGTGTATGGAGTTATAAAGTAAAAGGAGACCATGGAAATTATAGGGAGAAGAGACAGAGCAAAAGCAAAGGCATCAGTGTATATCGTGCGTTCGTAAGATGAGAACTAGACCAATTGTACTAAAATATAAACTAGCTGAGGGTATCATCTTGAAATTTTGAGGAAATTTTTGAGGAAATCTGTATTTATTTGAAAAGGGTTAAATTTCCTGCAGTTAAAAAAAACAAACAATGTGTACATTTTATTCTTCAATGTGGATGTCTAAAAAAGCATGCTATCAACAAATTTAAAGTATATTTTTTATTTAGATATTCACTTGACCTTTGTATTTTGCACATTGTACAGATCTTTTTAAAAATGTATTTGGTTTTTGTGAAATTTTAAGTAATACTTGTGGTATATTTTTATCAAGTGAAAGGTAGGACTTATTAATATTAAAACAAAGATATATAAGTGGTTACTAAAATGAGAAAGCACAAGGACTTCATTGATTAATAATCTACTTATTCTTCAATTTTCTACTGAACTTATTTATTTGAGACACATCCTCATTAGTAACATTGTGGTATGAAACTCAGATCAACCTGGATTAAACTCTCTCTCTGCTCTTTACTAAATGTCTAACCTTGGACACATTTCTCAGCCTCTCTGAGCCTCACTATATTTATGTGTAAAATGAGGATGACCAGTATTGGGTCATGGCAAGAATCAAGTGGAACATATTGAATATTTCTATTCAGCTATAAGTCAAATGCAATCTTGAAACCAAGTGGCTTTTATTTATTTTTTGATTTATTGTCCACATGTTTTATTGCCCCACTGAAAAAAAAGATACATTGTATTTTGGGGGAGACCAGTACAGATGTCCCCAAATCTTCACATATGACAGGGAGTTGGCCCAGTAGAGAGTTGTGAATTGTACCAGATGGCATTGTTCTTGATTGCCTTGACCTCTTATCAATCACACAGCCTTGGAACTCCTGCTGTCTTCTTAATGCCAACCAACTGATATCCCTTCGAAAATAGAGAGGTGCTGGAGCAGCTGGGATGGCTCAGCGTGTTAAGCGCTTGTTTTGCAGCCCTGGGGACCGAGGATCAAATCCCAGTCCCTGCCCATGCAGACCCATATGCCGCACTGAGGTGTGCTTCTCATGCAGGAGTTCTCACCCCCTGTTTGGCCCTGGCTCAAGGGAGTGTGCCTCCCATGTGGGAGGCCCCCATCCCAGTTCCCACCCTGTATGGCCCCCTCCCACCTGTGTGAAACAAAACTATGTGGAAAAAATCAATGATGTACAACTATGGAGACTGCTCTGGGCTCATTCCTCTTCTCTCTGTCTGTCTCTGTCTCTCTTTATCTCTGTGAAAACAATAAAATAAATCTTAAAAAATAAAATAAAATAGAGAGTTGTACCCTTATCTTATATCTTTGTCCTCTTGTTTTGTTTTATTTTACTATCATTTCCCTATCTCCATGTTCTCACTCTGGGAGCAACCAATCCAAGCTCTTTCCCATTCTTGGTATTGTCTATTGTTCTGCTTACCTCTCAGTAACTTTTCTGTTTACAATAAAGCAGAAAGCAGATGTGGTAGCAATAGACACAGCTCCTTATCTGGATAAGAATTTGACTTGGCAGCAGTTCACTTTGGAGTTGCCAAGTCAAATGCAACAGAGTGCATGGGACTTGATGAAAGAAAATACTGAGCTTCCTTTTGCTACATCTTTCCAACGGGGCAGCTGGGGCTCCAGACGACTCTGCGAAGACATCAGCATGATCACAGCCAAGGGCCGCTCAGACTGTTCCTGCAGCTCCTCACCTGCCTACTTTTTAAGTCTGCCTGTCGTTGCTCAGGCATCTCAAGTTCGCCTCACGGAAAACACTTGGTTTTTCTCCCCCAAGCCTGTAATCCCCCTAGGATTTCATGTTTTCATAAATCCCAACCATCATCCACCCAAATATTGAAATCAGGATTTTGGGGTCACTCTTGATCCTTCCATTTTTTTTCTTTTTTGAGATATAATCCATCACAAAGTTTAGTCTACTGTTGAAATCATCTGTTCATTTCTTCAACCATAGCTCTAGTCCCTGTCATTATCTTCCAGATATTAAAATTGCCCCCTAACTGGTATCCCTGTGGTCCTTCTTGGTCATTTGTCCCTATTTCCAGCCCATTCACCACCCCACATTGAAAGTGGGCTTTTAAATACTTCTGCCTCATCAGCTTCTCCTGCTGAAAGCTCTTTAATGGCTTCCTGTTGCATTTAGAATAACAACTAATTTTTTTACCAGAGCCTATAAGGCCCTGTATTACCACCTCCCACCTACTCCTTTAGTTGCCTCGCCTCCTACCCTCCATATTGCTTTCTCTGTTGTCCCAGTCATTCACACAGTGTCTCTTTTACTTCCTTTAGCTAGCCAAGTTCTCCCTTGCCTCAGGGTCATATGAATGAATTCATAGTAATCCTCCATCCCTTGTTATTTTTCATAGAACCACAGTTTCCCTACTTCTTAGTATTTATTTGGAAGTGTATATATGCTATATTTGTGGTTTACTTATATAATATCTATATCCCGTAGTAGAAAGTAAAACCCTTGTGGGCAGATATAGAGCCCCCAGCACTGCACACATGTAGGTGCTCGGAACATTTATTTTGAATTGATGATTGGAAAGGACAGCAGTAAGAAGCAGTGAATTCTGAATAGACATGAAGCTAGAGGGATGCTTAGACCCCTTTTCACCACAGAGAGGTCACATCAATCTTATTTTCATTTTCAAAATCTTAAGGAGCAATGTTGTTCCGTAGAGCTAGGTTAGCGTGGGGAATTGTCTCCAACACCAGGATGTGAGTCACCCCTTCCCCCAACTATCAAACAAAACTAGGTTTCTTTTTCCTCTTCAGAAATGCTCACTGTGTTTGTGAGCCCAAATCCTTAACATCTCAGTAGTTACAAGGTCCCTGTTCTGGGCTTCCCATTGGTGACTTGAGAGTTGCATCTTTAGGGCAGTTCAATACATAAATTGGTTATATTCAGTCGATTTTGGGCCCTTTTTCTTGTTGTGCGCTCAGGAGAAACTTTTGTTGAGTCCTAGCAGAAACAGCCTAAAATTTAATAAAATTTAGTTTGTAGGGGTTGCCAGGATAGAACAGCAATTGAGTGCTTGCCTCGCAATCACAAGGTCCAGGGTTCCATTTCCAGCCCCGGACCGTGTAACCCCATATGCTGAACTGTGGCAAAACTGGTAACAACCACGATGGCTCAGTGGTAAAGATTCTTGCCTCCCAAGTGGAAGGCCCCAGGTTTGGTTCCTGCCCTGTGCTGCCCACATCTACCTGTGTGGAATGAAACCGTGTCACTACTAATGATGTACAACTATGGAGACTGCTCTGGGTCCTCTCTCTCTCTCTCTCTCTCCTTCTCTCTCTCAAACATTAAAATGCATCTTAAAAAAACTTAGCTTGTAAAGTTTGGTCATATAATGCTGAATTGATCATCTCATTAGCAAGGGCATCTCAATTTTATAGGATGCTGCAAGTGCTCAGATGTGTGAGTCCTATTGACAGCAAGTGGGTGCTGGCTAAGATTGTGCCCAAGAGCAGGGACATCCTAACATATTTACTCTGTCACCTGTCTAGGACATTTCTGTTGTTTAAAGTGTCAGTCATCTAGTAAGAAGTGCACAGCTAAATGCCTGGGCTTCTAAATCTAGATGTCCTGTACAATTCAGGAGGTCATTCTCAAAGTGGCCTATTCTGGAAGTCATTCTTGTAAAAAAGACGCAAACATAGTACCATTGCTGCAGAGCAAGCATTATTCAGGGAAATCTGGGCACTAGGTCAAAAAACTAAAAGAAGCCAAAATTATGAGTCATGCAAATATTAAAAGAAGTCATTCCATGGCTATAAGTTATTGATGGAGAATAGTGGTAGACACTAGCTTTAGTTTCTTTCTTTCTTTCTTCTTCTTCTTTTTTTTTAAAGATTTATTTTATTGCTTGAGAGAAGGTGAGGGAGGGGTGGGGTGGGAGGTCCCAGAGCAGTCTCCATAGTTGTACACCATTAATTGTGATGTACATGGTTTCATTCCACACAGGTGGATTTGGGGCTGTGAGGGGTGGGAACTCAACCGGGGGCCTCCCGTATGGGAGGTGAGAACTTTCACTACCATCTGGAGGTTACCAGTTGCTCCACAGTTCAGTATATGGGTTTGCATGGGCTAGGGTTGTGTGTTGGAATTTGATCCCTGGAACTTGCGGTTGCAAGGCATTCTGGCACCCCAGCTTTAGCTTTCAAATTCTTTCTTTTTCTTTCTTTCTTTCTTTCTTTCTTTCTTTCTTTCTTTCTTTCTTTCTTTCTTTCTTTCTTTCTTTCTTTCTTTCTTTCTTTCTTTCCTTTCTTTCTTTCTTTCCTTCTTTCCTTCTTTCCTTCTTTCCTCCTTTCCTCCCTTCCTCCCTTCCTCCCTCCCTCCCTCGCTTCTCTCTCTCCCCTTCCTTCCTTCCTTCCTTCCTTCCTTCCTTCCTTCCTTCCTTCCTTCCTTCCTTCCTTCTTTCCTTCCCTCCCTCCCTCCCTGCCTCCCCCCCACCCCCTCTCTCCGCTTTCTGTTCCAAAATATCTGGTCTCAACCCACTGGGTTAATTTCTTGGTCCTCTGATGGATATTGACTTGCAGTTACAAAAAAACAAATAAACCAAGCAAATGAATTTTGTTGTAGAACACATTGGGGACTAACTGAGCCTCCCTCACAATGTAATTGATAATGGTTCTGCACTTACAGTGAATTTTGAATAAGCACATCCCCAAATGCTTTGAATTTTCTGCAAGTAGTTATAAGGGTCCTGATGCAGCACTGAATGGTGTGGACCACACACAGAGGATCATCAACAGAAATTAATCAATACAGAAAGAAGGAAATGTATTGCACCAGAACAAGTGGCTAAGAGTGTAAATATGCTCCTTGGTGAGGAGTTAATATTAGAAGCCCACTTATTCATTTGTTGGTTTATTTAACCAATATTTTTAAAAGCTCTACGATCTTTATCCTAGGTGGCAACAAGACACATCCTCTGCTTTTAAGGGACATATAGTAAATATATTATTTGTGGTTAATATATATGATCTAGTAATATATAATAAATTAATGTGAAAGAAGAAAATCACATATAATACTCATTCTACATTATATTTTAGTTGTTTTTAATTAACCCTTTTTAATAGTTGGGTTAAGTCCAGAGTCAGGAACACCCTTCTAGGTATTCTATGTAGGTATTAAGGGTATGTGGGCACCAAGTCACGATTAGAGCCAAGACTCTGATAGTGAAGAGTGAAGAGATCAAGTAAGTAAAACCTTTAATATAAAGTTGATTTTTAAAAGTCTAGTTCTCTTTGGAGTATTACATATTATGCTTCTACATATTAAATACATAATTTAAAAAGTTAGTTTTCCTATGAGATTTTATACTAACATTGAATTTACAGTACTCTTATACTGTTCAATTAAAATATCCCTTAGACATTGCTTTTTATTGATTTTTAATTTGGTCAGTGTCTCACATATTCCCAACCAATTATAAATACTTTAATGATAAGATTTTATTCTCAACCTTTACATATCTCTTAAGTGACTGTGAGATATAGAACAAGTTTTAAATGAAGTTATGTGTTCACTAAATGATTATCATAAAAAGTTGTTCTCCCTCCTGAAAATAGGGGTAAGGGTCATGGTTTGCATAAATATAAGGTTATGAAAAAATCATGTTTCTTCCTGTGGCTAAGTGTTTCTTTGTCTGCTAAACAAGCTGAACCTTGTTACTGGCACCAGAATTTAGTCTCTAGTAGCTACAGCCATTTAGGGGCTGAAGTAACAAAGAATGTGGAAACACTATTGCAATACAATCCTGGTGCTGCCCTAATAAATTACCACAAACTGGGTGGCTTAAATAACACAATTAAAAAAATTTTACTTTGCAGGGGAAGCTGGATGGCTCAGTGGGTTAAGCACTCACTTTGCAACACTGAGGACCAAGGATCCAATCCTGGTCCCAGCCCGGGCAGACCCTTATGTTGAACTGAGGTGTGTGTCCCATGTGGGAGGCCCCCAGTCCAGTTTCCATCCTGCTTGGCACCTGCCCACCTGTGTGGAATGAAACCATGTCAAAAACTGATGACATTCAACTATGGAGACTGCTCTGGGCCCTCCTACTTCTCTGTCTCTCTCTGTCTCTGTTTCCCTATCTCTGTCAAAAACAATAAGATACAATCTTTAAAAAAAATTATTTTTCAAGTACACTTGACATACAATTTTAGTTTCCCAATATTGATATATTAGTTTCAGGTGTACAACATAGTGGTTAGACATTTTTATTCTTTATGACATGGGCACTCTGATAGATCGAGTACCCATCTGGTACCATATATCATTGTTACAATGTTGACTATATTCCCTATGCTCTACTGTATATCCCTGTGACTATTTTTATAACTGGCAATTTGCACTTTTTAATTCTTTTTATCTTTTTCACCCATTCCCTCACCCTCTTTCATCTGGTGACTATCAGTTTGTTCTCTATATCTATGAGTTTATTTCTGTTTTGTTTGTTCATTTATTTATTTATTTATTTTGATTTAACAAGTAAATGAAATCATATGGCATTTGACTTTGTCTTATTTATTTACTTAACATAATATCCTCTAGGTACATCCACACTGTCACAAATGGTAGGATTTCTTTTTTTTTATTGGCAGAGTAATATGGAATTATATCTATATCCACCTTTTTTATCCATTCATCTATCAATAGACACTTAGGTCTCTTCCATATCTTAGATGTTGTAAATAATGCTACAGTGAACACAGGGTTGCATATATATTTTCAAATTAGTGTTAATACTAATTTACTGTCTCATGGTTCTGGGAGGTCAAAGTCTGAAATCAGTGTGTCAGCAGGATTGGTTCCTTAAGAGGGCTGTGTGGAACAATCTACCGGTACTCTATTTCTTTTCCTAACTACTGGGGATTTGTTGCTGCTGCTCTTTGGTGTTCTATGGCTTATAGATGGTCATATTCTCCCTGTGTCTTCATCTAGCCTATCTGTATATCTATCTTTGTATCAAATTTTTTAATAAGGACACAGTCTTATTGAATTAGGGTCTACCCCACTGACCTCAACTTAATGTAATCATCTGCAAAGAAAATCACATTCACAGGTATGGCGGTTAGGCTTTCAGCATCCTTATTTTGGTGGGGTGGGCTCCATTCAACCCATAACAACTTTATTATGAGAAGACTCCGATTTTATTGAGAACATCACCTACACCATGCCAAGAGAACTGGACAACATCTTCATGTCTGAGAGCAAGAAAGACATTTACCCACCTTTTTTCATGAATTCTAAAGTCTTCTCCCAATTCTTGCTATTATTTTGTTAAAGGATATTGTCTGCTTGAGTATTCCATGGTTTAAAACACCATCAAATAAACTAAGTCTAGGTTCCCACTACCCTCATGTCATGCATCAAACATTTTAAATTACCTACATTTTATTATAACATATTCCATTGTTTGTAGGTGGGAAATCATAAGGAAAAATGCTCCAGGGATTTCACAGTTATCTTGAAACAACAGAAGAAAAGAATATTTATTTAAATTCATTTAAATTTAAAGGATATTAATTACCTAGCAGTTCAAGACTGTGTTTTTCTTGAGGAGAATATATATGTTGAATACCTACAAAAGAATAAAGACAATTCAGAAGTGTTATCTTTTCTGGGTTCATTCAAATTCAAACACATAGCATCAGATCTCTGCCATTCTAAGCTGTCACACACAGTATACCTAGTATATGCAGGTGTTAAAAATTGTCCTAGGGGAAGCCGGGATGGCTCAGTGGGTTAAGTGCTCACTTTGCAGCGCCAGGGACCGAGGATCGAATCCTGGCCCCGGCCCGTGCGGACCCATGTGCTGAACCTGGGAGTTCCCCCAGATAAGTTCGCTCTCTGTCTCTGTATTTCTCTCTCTCTCTCTCTCTCTCTGTCAAAAACAATAATAATAAAAAAAAATTGTCCTACTACAAATGTATGCACTCCCTGCCCCCCGAAGCAGTGATGGATAGACCAGATCTCTTGTAGTCTCTCATCTTGAATCCTGCTTGTGACTAAGGGCAAGCAGGTTAAGAAGGAAATAAAATGGTGGCATGCTGACTCACATGGGTATGGGTTTCATTTGTGACATGTGCTAATCTCCTGCAAGTGTGAACAGCGGGAAAATATTACCAAAGCACAGAAAAGATATTGTTGATTAAGGAAATGACTAACTGGAAGTTTGTCCTGTAAATATATTCCAAAAGGCCAGGTGTTCACATCATTGTGGGAGATTTTAGAGGACCAGGATGAAGTTAAAACAAAACAAATCAAAACAAAACGAAAACATATAAAGAGAGAGAGAAGCTTAACTTCAGGTTTGATTTCAGTGATTATTAGATGCATTTGTCTATGTTTTCTTCAAAATAGCTCAGTGTGTTAGATACAAATCTATTCTGTTTCAAAATGTATCATTTGTCTTTTCTATTTATCATACCAGTGACGCTAAAATACTTTGTAGGTAGTTTTGAGTGAAATATGTTTGTGAAAATATAAAAATAATGATACTTTATATTATCATAATGTCAATACAAATAAAACATATTTGTTAAGATTATGAAATCTGGAAGCAAAATGCCTGTGTTTGTCTACCAGCCTTATGACTTGGTAGCTGAGCTCACTGAGAAAAGCACTTAATCACACTTTGCCTCAGTTTCCTCCTTTGTAAAATGGGGCTAAAAATAGACTTCTCATACAGTCATTGTGAGAATTAAATTACCTAAAATACTTAGAATTAAATGACTTTATAAAACCAGAACAGTGTCTATCAAAATGCTATCTATTTAATATTATAAGTGTTAATTAAAAGCATACTATGTGCCCAGGTGTATTAAGCATAAGAAATTTCAAGAAAACTATGTGTTTTGAAGTTTAATTTCAAGGAACTTATATCACAATTTGGGAATCAATTAGATTAAAATACAAGTGATTGGAGAGCAATAAAGGAGAGTGTGTCATTATATCCCAAGGTTTTAATAAATGACCACAACCTTTCTTCTCTTCTCCTCCCAATGTGACTTTGCAGCTTGTCCCACAAAAAGATGGAAACTATTTTCCTGACCTTTGAATATGGGCTGGCCTTGTGACTTATTATGACCAATAAAATATGGTGGAAGTGATGTTATGTTGTGTTCTGGAGTCTGTCTTGGCAGTCACTGCAGCTTCTACCATAACACTGCCCTGGGACTGCTGTAGGAGGAAATTAGTCTAGACAGCCAGAGGACGAGAGGCCTATGAAGAAAGATGGAGGTGCCTTAACAAACACCAGTACCACCTGTTAGACAGGTATGATATCTTGGGTCCTCCTGTGCAGCTGACATTCAAGCTAAGGCTCTACCTGAGGGAACTCAGATAAAATTGGCTGAAAAAATGCTCAGTTAACCCACAGAAACGTGACAAAGAACAAACTGCTGTTGTAAGTCACTGAGTTTCATAGTAGTTATACAATAGTAACCAAAATTCCAAGTGATGCAGAAAAAATGCAATAGCTTTTTAGAGGTTTAGAGAAAGGAGGTGGGGGCATGAGGTAATCAGGAAATGCTTCTTGAAAGAGGGACATTTTAACAGGCATTGGAAAATGTCTTAATCTGTTTGGCCTGCTATAACAAAATACCGCAGACTGTGTAGCTATAATAACAGAAATGTGTTTCTTATAGTTCTGAAGTCTAAGAAGTCCATGATCAAGATGCTAGGATGGTCAAGTGAGGACCCTTTTTCTGATTTATAGCCAGCCCCTTCTCACTGTATCCTCACATGCTAGAAGGGTTAGATCATTTATAAATCCTAATCCCATTCACACAGACTCTACCCTCATGACTCAATCGCTTCCCAAAGGCCCTACCTCCTAAAGTGAATTTTCGGGATTAGGATTCAACATATGAATGTTGGGGAGACACATTCAGACCATACTATCCAAAGATAAATAGGAGGTAAGTAGTTGGGGGAAAAAAGTCAGTATCTAAAGAAGTGGCATAGCAAATAAACTTGAGTGAGCAAGAAGTCATGGGTGTATATAATTAAGAGTTTAGACATGGAAACAAGAGGGTCAGGGAGAAAATTAGAATAATCAGCAAATAGTTCTTTGTTGGAGCATAGTGAGAGAGAAGATCTATTTCCAGGGATAAGAAATTTATGGACAGCTTTAAAAACAGATCAGAGATACCAAAGTGATTTTTAAAAATTACTACCTCCTTTCTAATATTTTCTATTTTTTATGATTTCTTTACTCAACATGTATTTATTGAGTGGCTGTTATGTGTTATATTCTATAGTAGGTGGGTTGACAGTGTCTCCTCAAAATTCATGCTCACCTGTAACCTGTGAATGTGACCTATTTAGAAGTAGGATCTTTGTAGATGCAACAATACAGGCATATGGGATCAGGATGGTGTTCTAAATCCAATGACTGGTGTCCTCATAAGGTGAGAGAGATTTGGGGACAAAGTGAAACAGAGACACAGACACACAGGGAAGAAGGTCATGTGACAATAGAGGCAGAGTTTGGAGTATTAAAGCTATAAGCAGAGCAGAGCCAGAAGCAAGAAGAAATTCATAGAACAACTTTTTTTTTAGAGCCTCCAGAAGGAACCAATCCTAACAACATCTTGACTTTGGACTTCTAACCTCCAGAACTGTGAGAAAATAAATTTCTGTTGTTTAAAGCGACCTCATTTGTAGTTAATTTATTACAACAGCCATAGGAAACTAATACAGAATTATTTTAGATATTGGAGATACAGCAAGGAATAAAGCAAATAAAAAATCTTGCAATTAATTATCTTCATAAGAATAGGGACCCCCTCAAAACCCAGAATTATCTTCTGTAGGGTGGGTCCCTTGTAGTACAGGCTTCCCCCAGTAGATGAGTGTTCTAGGATCCCATCTGCATCCGTGTACCAGCTGGCGTTGTTATGAGAGGTTGCATTTGGCTTCAGTGATTTTTTTTTTTGAGACTCTTTCAATGTGTTTGCCCATTTCATGATGGGTGAGTTACATCAATAATATGTGGCATGACAACATATCTGCCCACAATGTGCTGAGTTTTCAGCAGTTTTTGATCAAAAACAGTATGATCCCCAGGTCCTACCCTCCCTATTCACCCCATCTCACCTCAAGTGACTTTATTTGTTTGTTTTTATTTCCCCAGATGAAAAACGTCCTCAAAGGGAGATATTTTGCCAATGTGGAAGAGGTGAAACAAAAAAATGACAAAAGTACTAAAAGGCTGTTTGCAAGTTCAAAAGCTGTTTTGAGCAGTGGAAAAAGTGTCTCAATAGGTGTATTGCATCAAACAGAGTACTTTGAAGACAGCTGAAGTTTAAACCTGTAAGACTACATACACAATTTTTTATAAGTGAATTCTGGGTTTTTGTTTTTAGGGGGGGGGGGCCCTTCATATGTTCTGTCCTCCTAGACCATAAGCTCCTGGAGAAAGGGTCTCTTTTTTATTGATCTTTATTTTCCATAAAGTAGATGCTGCTAAACATAAAGACTCAATGAGTGGTGTGCCAGGAACAGCTGAAAGTTATGGAGTTAGCAGGGTGTAATCGAAATAGCAAGGCTCATACATCAGGTCCACTGATGATTAGCTCTAGGTGATCTTGAATAAGTTGTTAAACTTTATGACTCTTCCTTTGAGCATCTGTAAAATAGGAACTCTAAAATCTACTTCAGGGTATTAGGTGAGAGAGAGGACTTTATGAGACAACATGAGGAAAGTGCCAAAAATCACGGTTAGCTACGAAATAAAGTTCTATTCTTCTCTTCTCCTTCCCTGTAATGGCGTAAGAAAAATAGATTTTAGGAAGACAAATTTGTCAGTGGGATACCCGGTGGCTTAGAAGGAAAGGGATGGTGTTAAAGCATTTGGAGACAGAGGAACCTGGCTCTGAAATGATAAAGGCATGTGTTGTGGTGGGAATGAGATGAACTGAGAGGAGAGGTCAAATACAGAAAGGTATCTAAGGAAAAATCTCTAGAATTTAACTACTACTTGGAGAAAAAAAGAAAGTAAAAAACTAATAAATGTTCACCCAGACTCCCAGTGTAGTAGCCTGAGATACTGTCAGTATTACTGATAGTCAAATTTTGTTATTAAGGCTGAAAGATAAGCTTGGTTTGCTTCAGGCTGAGTGCTAATAGGACAGAGAAGTGATGCTTTATAGAACAAAAGGAGGCTGTAGTGGAAGAGAGTTGGAAATGTAGATTTGACCATCATCTAAAGAGAAAAGACAACAGAAACCATAAAAGTAGATGATTTCACCGAGGGAGACATTATATAGGAAAAAGAAAAGAGAGGGGTCAGAGCAGAATCTTGAAGAGGAATAAAAAAGACCAGCAAGTTAGAAGTAGAAAATTTTGCAGATGTCATGGTCAAATAAATCCTTTGACTTAATCCTATGATTAAACAAAGGTTGCAATTGAAAGGAAGTTGCCTGTCTCTGTGTTCTGTTATAAGCTGCCAGAAAAACCTTTAAAGGTTTCTGGGAGAATCTTTTAGTGAACATAAATTAAGTCTTGAGTTAGAAAATATTACAACCATCTTAGCTTTTTAAGCTATACCAGTATATCATAGAAAAAGCCATAAGGCAATGTAGACATTTAATCTTTCTATCCTCAGTTGGAGAAGGCAAAATTTATCATGTACTTTTTTATTTCCAATATAGGTTTCATGGTTCTTTAAAATACTCAAAAACATAACTGATGTAGAAAAATGCTTTGTGATTAAATGCAGGTAGGTGACATAGTTAAGTTCCAGCGGAGTAGGTTCATTTAGACATGTTTAGGCAGTATCTGCAGGGTGAGGCTAGAGTAGGGTGGGGCAGGCATTCAAAAAGTCCATTCTGTGAATATAAGAAGGCTGCTAGAAAGGAGCTTCCACTAAAGTAGGTATTGAATTCATAAGAAAGGTTCAATGCCATAGACTGGTGTAGAAACTATGGGGTATGAGTGTGTGTGCAGCTCATATAATCCTGTTTTTGTTCTTTATGATACATACTTCTCATGATACTCAAACACAGACCCAGGGGTTTGTACTACCTGAGTCCTGCCAATGTAGCTTAGTGGAAAAAATAAGACAACTATTTTCTTGAAGTCTCTGAGACAAAGAGAGAATAAGGCAACCCTCTCTTGGGGCCACGTATAAGATTTAATGTATATGACACATTCCCTTGGCCTTTTGAGCAATGGTATGGAAACAATAGCCACTATACAGACACTAGTGACCTCACCAATCATTGGAAGACTTGGATATAAAAAAATGTGAGGGGAAGCTGGGATGGCTCAGTGGGTTAAGCGCTCACTTTGCAGCCCTGGAGCCTGAGGATCGAATCCTGGCCCTGGCCCATGTGGACCCATATGCTGAACTGGGGTGTGCCCCCAGTCCAGTTCTTGCCAGGGCCTATGTGGGAGGCTCTTAGCCCAGTTCCTGCCCTGCGCAGCCCTGTGCCCACCCGTGGAGTAAAACTATATGGAAAACTAATGCTGTTAACTATGGAGACTGCTCTGGGCCCTCCCCCTTCTCTGTCTCTGTTTCTCTGTCAAAAAACAATAAAAATAAATAACTAAATAAATCTTAAAAAATGTGACAGTGCATTTGGCAAATAGTGACTTGATGTAGAAAAGAGAACTTGAAAAGAAGTTACAGTGAGAGGTAAGGAAGTTGGGGCTTATAAGTATAGCATCTGTTAATACCACTGAGGATGACGGCAGTTTGACTACTATGTATAATATTTTATTCAAAACCTTTCTGGACTTAATATCCCACAAATTTTATTTATGTCAATTTATTAGTATGTGTTATGTATAAAATTATCATCATAGACCATTAAAATACATTAAGCCAAAAATGTAAAATATTTCCTTTTTCTTTCCGTATTTCTTCCATCCGTACATTACTGTATTAACAAAGATAAATATTACAACTACTAGCTTAGAAGATACACTTCTTGTAGAAAAGTATAATTGCATTATCTTTGGTAAATTTATTAACCTCTTTGGTAAATTTATAAACCTCTGATATAATGTTGTAAAAATTATGATTTGTATATAGTATTAATTTTAGCATATAATCTGTGCTGACAGTAGTTCTCCTCTGGCCATAGTAGAAAAATCACTCATGTCAAGTGGAGATGCACATAGACACAGACATATACAAATGTACCACACACACACACATACACACACACACACACATCTGTTGCTTAAAAATAAAGCAGGATTTTAGCCTATTTTATAAAAGTGAATCACAGTTCTTGGTACTTAATAAGTGATCAGTAAAATAGTAGCTACCATAATTATTCTCATCATGGCAATTAGGATGTGTCTCTGATTGATGAATAAGGTCTATTGAAAAATAAGCACTACACTGTCTTAATTACTTATATGATACTCTAAGAAAGTGTGCTCAGAGAATGGGTCAGTTGATTTGTGTTGCTTTGTCAGGTAGTAGTTTGTGAATATATCTATTTTAAGACAAATTATATGCAGCAGAATTTTGCACCCAAAACTCCCCTGCTCAGCCTCATCTATCATTCCAGCCTGTTCATTGTTGAAATCTCTGTGCTTTAGGTTCTTTTAGCAAGAGGTCTAGAGTGCCTTGAGGTCTGGGCTTTGATTTCAGATATACCAGAGCTTTAATCCTACTTCCATCAGTTACCAGCTTCATGACCTTGGGCCATATACTTAACCTTTTGTGATTCACTGCCTTCATCTTTAAGTTAATTATAACACGTACCTTGTAGGGCTGTTGTACCCCACATGACTTTAGCTATGACTCAGCGCTCCTTCCTGTCTTTTTTTTCTGTCCTGGTCCAATCTCTCATTCTAGTTTGGTGGCATTTTTGTTTCCTCCCTCTTTCTCTTAGTCTATGACATACCTGTTCATACTTTGTGACTGCCATCCAGCTTTTTGGGTTTTAAAAGATGGCCTCACTACTCACAATAAGAGCGTCCAAAGATCATGGCACGACTATATGAACTCTTCATGAAGTGTTCATAAATGACATACTGAAAGAAAGTATTGATTATTTCCTGGTCATTGCATAAAGAACCCAATATAGCAGATCCTTAAAGTACATCATTTTGCTCAACACTGTCTCATTATAATGTTGACAAGGAACTTAACTCTTATTTCTATAACTAGCTCATGGTAAATTTAGTTTAATTTATACATAATTTTGCCACAATTCTAAGATGTTAAGTGAGGACTTACTGTACTAGGAGTATGTGCTGCCAATAACTTCTTAGAGAAAAAGAATTACATGGAAAGTTGCTTCTTAACAAAGACAATTTTGTTATTAGAAGTTGTTTCTTTAAATGTTGTTAACTAGATAAAAAAGGTAGTTGGTGACAAAAAGTAGGACTCTTTGTATGCTCTCTCATGTTGTAACAATTTTGGTTGGTTGAAAGCAATATAAAACAGACCAAAAATAGTGTAAGGTAATAACCTTATTACTGCTTAGGCTCAGAATTGTGCTAAGTGCTAACTGTTCCTCTACCTTCTTGAATATATGTAATATAATTTCAATAACTCTATCATCTTATCATATATTGGTATGTTTCTATTGAATGATCATTCTTATTATGAATTATATTTTCTAGTTTTTTTATATGACTAATAATTTTGATTGGATGTCAGACGTGATTTTTATCTTGTTAGGTAATTTTTTTTTTTTTTTTTTGTATTTCTAAAAGTATTCTTAAGCTATGTTCTGAGATGCAGGTAAATTACTTGGATTTAGTTCAAGCCATTGAGGCTTGCTTTTAAGGTTTGTTAGGTGGTACTACAGCAGTTTCTAGTCTTGAACTGTATTTGTTCACTACTGAGGCACTAGCCTTCTTGAGTACTCTACCTGAAGTTGCATGAAATATGAGAATTTTTCTCTCTGGGTGATACAGACAGAAATTGCTATCAGCTCTGAATGAGCTTAGGGTTATTCCTCTGTTCCATTCTTATGATTATTTCTCCAGCCTCGGAAAATTTTCTCACACATATGTGTACTTACTTGAGAGGAATCCTTAGCAAATATATAAAAATCAATCTCTCTCTCTCTCAACAATCTCCCCTTGTAATCTGCTTTGTTAACTCTAGCCACTTCGATCTCCTCTGACACTTTATCTCTTAAACTCAAGGGAGACCACTAAGCATTACTTAACACTCTTTTCCTATTCTTCAGGCTATCGCTAAAAACTATTGTAGAACTCACTTCTTTTATTTTTTCCTCTCAGGAATCACTGTCCTAGACTTTTTGATGTTCTATGTCTGAATAACATTATTTTATATACAATGTTTTTAAATGTTATCCAGATAGGAAAGTAATTCTGTTCCTGTTATTCTATCTGGGTCAGAGATGGAAATGCCCCAAGATAAATTTTCTTAACTATGGTTACTAGATAGTAAATTTGACTGTTTTAGACTGTAATAGACTTAAATTTTCTTGATATAGCCAAATTCTGGGTCATATGCTAGTTCTAGAAACTGTCCTTTAGAGTGTTCTAAGGCTGCCTCATAAACTCAAAGCTGGTCTTCTCATCCTTTTCATAACAAAACTTACAATTATTAACTTTCTCATGTTATGTAAGTATTTATGAGACCAGAGAGTGATAACTAAAAAACAAAACAAAACAAAACAGAACATAATGAAATTATCTACATAAGAACTGATTAAGCCTTTTTAATCCAAATATATCTATATCTGAAACATTCAGTCATTTAGGTGTTAAATGAATCTTTATGGAACCCCGGCTACATGCAAAAAAACTGTTCTAAATATTAGGAATACAGCTGAGAATAAAATGATAAGGTTTCTCTATTTGTAGAATTTATATTCTATTGATGGTGAAGGGGGAAAAACAATAGAAAAATAAGAGAAAATGTATTTAGAAAGAAAAGAAGGAAGTAAGAAAAAAAGAGAGAGCAAGAGAGAGCGGAGAGATAGAATGAGAGAGAAATTTCAAATAAGGGTAAGTGTAATGTAGGAAATTAAAATAGAATGATTGGTGGCTACTTTTGATTTAGTAGTAATCAGAATGACTCTAAAGTAAAGTTATATTATCTGGAGAAAAAAGAACCTTTAAGTGAGAAAAGATCAGAGAAAAGCCTTTCCAGGTAGAGGGACTGAGTACAAATGTCTTAAGGCAGGAAGTATACTTGAGATGCTCAAGGAGGGCTAGTGTTGGCAGGTGAGGTTAGTGAGGAGTCTGAGATGTCACAGGAGTAAGCAGGGGCTAGGTTATTCCTAAGGTCGATGAGGACGTTGTATTTACTTTATCAGTTAATTAATTTTGGATTTATTTCAGAATACTAGGAAGCCACTAGAGATTCTAAAACAAAGAAGTGACACGATTTGATTTATATTTTAAACCCCTCTGACTGCTTTGTAGAGAATTATAGAAGAGATTGTAGAGGAGTAGTGAAAAAGCAATGGACCAAGTAGGAGGCTAGAGTACGATAACAATGTGCAGTTGACTCTTGAACAATGCAGATGGGTTAGGGGTGCTGATCCCCCATACAGTAAAAATAATTCTCATATAGATTTTGACTCTCCCAAAGCTTAATTACTAATAGCCTACTGTTGATCTGAAGCTTTGCCAATAACATAAATAGTCAATTAACACATATTTTGTATGTTATATGTACGATATACTGCATCCTTCCAATAAAGTAAGCTAGAGAAAAGAAAATGTCATTAAGAAAATCATAAAAGAGAGAAAATACATTTATAGTATTTATTAAAAAAAATCCACATATACGTGGACCCATGTTGCTCATACTCACATTGTTCAAGGTTCAACTATATACAGAAATAAATGGATGGTTTGGGATGAATTTTGGTGTTAGCGTCAATAATATTCGATTAACTGAATATAGAACATGAGCGGTAATACCTCATGACACAAACAACTGAGTAGATGACCACATTATTTACTGGGAGTGAAGCAAGTTTGTGAAAAATAATTCAATAGTTCTGTTTTGGGTATGTCAATTTTGAGATGTTTGCTAGAAAATCTTATGGAGATACTGATCTGGAATTGGATATATAAATCTATAGTTCTTGAAAGAGGTGAAGGCTAAAGAAGTAATTTTGGGAATTGTCGCAAATAGATGGTACCTAAAATGTTAAGGAAGAGTATGTCGATAGAGAATAAAGGGGAATTCAGACAGAGTCCCATGCAATGTCAACATCTGAATTTAAGAGATTAAAAAAAAAAAAAAGACTTGGAGTAAGCTGTAGGGTGGGAAGAAAACCAGGAATGTTTTCATGTATTAAAAAATAAGATAATGGCCAATGTATCAAATGCTGAGGCAAATATATGATCAGAACAAAGAAGTGACCATTGGACATGACAATGTGAAGGTCATCAGTAACCTTGAGTAGAACAGGTATAATGAACTGGTGAGACAGAAAACTTGGAGAAAGAACCTACGGTGAAAAGGAAAAAGGTAGTGGTTATGGACCACTCTTGAAGGAAGAAGTTGTGCTGTCAATGGGAACTGAGAGATGGAACAGAAGCTGGAGTAGGAAGGGGGTTAAGAAAGGAGTTATTTCCTTAAAGACAGGAAATACTCAACATGCCTTAGATAAATGGCAATAATTCATCAGAGAAGCAGAAATAGTTGCAAGATAAAGAGGAAGTAATCAAAAAGAAAAAAAAGAGGAAGCAATCACAGTAATGGAGTCTTTAAAAGCAAAAGGAGAGGGCTTTAAAACACAAGTGTGAAAGTTGGCCTTGGATAACCCAAGGAACATATTATGTGTATTCATGGGAGTGTAGATATGAGTAGACTGGTTATTTCAAGGTGTAAAAAGTGCATGGTATATTGTCTAATATTTCTTTTTCATTTGTTTAATTATGAGGTGAGATTGTCAGCTGAGAAAGTGTTAGAGAAAAAGATGTAAAAGGATCAAAGATTGTAATGCATAAAAGAGTTATTTTGGAGAGTCATATGTTAAATAGAATTTCTGAGCAGTACTGTATGCTCATTTGAGTTTTATAGCGATACAATACGTTCAGACTCAGTAAGTGTATGTTTTTCTCCAGGGGAAATTGCTTGGTTGCAGGCTGAGACTCACTGTATTAGCTGAGTTTAATTAGGACTGAGATTTTACCAAGCGAGTATGATGCAGAGAGAGATGAAAGACATAGATATTGGCAATAAATTATTTTAATGATAGACATGAAATCTAAGCCCTAGCTGAGAAGGAAAGTGAACACATGAAGGGGAGAATAGGTAGTGAAAAAGATGTAGAATTTATGAACTGAGGGCATCGAGGAAGTAGAACAGTCAAGGACAGTTGGAGATAAATATACTGGCTAGACAAGATTAAACTATATTTGATTGAAAAATTTAAAGACATAATATAAAATGTCAGGGTATTTTGTATTGTTATACCTTTAAGAAGTGTGGAAAGCATTTTTCATTTTATATTTTTTTGGCCTATAACCAAAACTCACCATCAGCCATTAAATTACACCTGAAAGTTGGCCTTCTCCCAACTCTTATGGTATTCTTTTGGCTCTCTCTCTATGTTCAGCATGGGAGTAGAAAACTTTTTTAATTGGCAAGGTTCACAAACACTGAGTTTGGATTTTGTCCCATACTGAAATTTTCACATTGATTAAAAGATTAGAAGCATGAAGCTAAAATAATAGAAAGAGAAGTTTTTATCATGAACATTGCCAGCATCAACCTCCAATTCCATCTTGTGCAGCTTTCTTTCTTACATCTGCCTTCATTCAGATTCCTTGCTCGGAGAGAGTGCATTTTTGTACAGACTGAGCTGAAACCGAATGCTTTTATAAGGGTTAACTTCTCCTCAGAGAGGACAGCCATGGCAACCAGGAGAGTCTGTTCTCAAGGTATAAATAGCTTCTCTCTCTTCTTTCCTTCGTGGCTATTTATAGAGCGTGGGGAGCTAGAATATGGCTAATCTGTCATCCAATGCCATACATTCCAGAAAAAAAAAAAATCAGTAAAAGCTGTGTCCATCCCTAACCAAAAACATAGATATGATTCTAATATTTTTAGAGTCAGATTAACTTGAGAAAACTTGTTTAGAGAAAAAGAAATTTGAGAAATGGAAATTTGACAAGAGGTGTCTCTTTGTGTGTCAATTACTGGTAGTCAAATTATTTGCTTCAATCTGTTGTCAAAATACAAACCACAATCTCTATTTCTGGGTTGATAAGCTGAGAGTCAGATTGATGGTCATGAATGGTTTCTCAGAGTTTATATGGTGATTTCACATCAACATGAAAATGTAAAGAAGTAATTGCATTTTCTACCTGATAGTGATGGTGTTGAATTTATTGAGTGTGATACCTTTTTAAAATAAAGCTACCTCCTTCATACAAAGTGTTTCTTTGCATTTTCCCATGTAAAGGAGAAACCGCTTCTTATCAAACAGTAAGTGTTATAACCCATTTTCTTTTTCTATTTGCTTTGGCTTCCAAGAAATTTGAAGTTTTGATGCTTAATACAGGTATTCCTCATTTTTCAAAAAATTTGTTCTCACTTCACTTTTACGAAAGACCTATTAATATATTAGTACTTGTTTTTGCTAATAAAGAAATAACAAGAGAATTTTCACTTTTGTGACAAAAGGCGAAAAGCAAAAATGTGGTTCAGCGTTTTCATTTTCTCTTCTCTCTCTCTCTCTTTTTAATTGTGTTGGAAAGAGATGGAGACAGAGACAGAGAGAGACAGAGAGAAGGAGGAGGGCCCAGAGCAGTCTCCATAGTTTCATTTCACACAGGTGTGCAGGTGAGAGGGGCGTGCAGGGCAGGAAGTGGCCTCTGCATGGCAGGCACGACCCCACGGGCTGGGGGCGGAACTGGAGGCTTCCCACATGGGAAGCTCATCCTAGAGGCCCAGGAGGCTCATCTCAGGAGAACAGAACTGGGGGCCACACCCCAGTTCAGTATATGGGTCTCCACAGGCCGGGGCCAGGAATTGACCCTCGGACCCCGGGGCTGAAGGGGCTGCAAACCAAGGGCCATCCTCGCTCAACCCACTGAGCCATCCTGGCATCCTCAGTGTCTTCTTCACAGCAGCTGTTATAAAGGCAGCTTGCACCCCAGCAGCAAGCGTGGCCCTACTAAGCTCCGTCCCCAAGAATTACATTCAGCATTTCAGCAACAAGCTGAGAGCAGCCTTATCTCCGTTTATTTTGTGCATCTGTCAGCAAGACACGTCCTAAGGTAATTGCTTCTTTGCTTTATGCCATTCCTGCTTATGAAAGTTTTCATAGGAGCGTTTCACTTTCTGATTATGAGATAAAATGGCTTTTCAATTTCTCTGATAAAATTGGGTCTCCTGTCCTCAGCCTAAAAGTTTATATATCATCAAGTATTTACTTTTAGTTAAAAAAAAATGTAATTCATAGAACATATTAATAGCTTCGGGTGATAGAATTATAATTTCAGAATGTTAAATTTGAAGGAACTGTTACATAGAGTGTATTTTCCTAATTTGTTAATGTAGGAAAGAGATGCTATGGAAATTGTATAGCTAATAACTAGAAGAGTCAGTACTAAAACAAAAGTTTTCTCAATCTAAGCTTGGTGCAGGCTAAAATCAAAATTAATCTAGAAATTTATTTTTGTTGTAAAAGTGTTGCTGTTTGTTTTAAACTTAGTGTTATTGCTGGAAATTATTCTATATTGGTGAAATTTGTTCACCCTGGCTTGACTCTCTAATTTTTTTTTTAGGGTAGCTCTGTTTGGTCTTTCAGTATTCGGTAAACAATTTAATAAATCACAGGCTGAAACTGCACTCCTTCCAGCCAGTTACTCATTATCAATAGTAATGTCTAATGTTTCTTTTTCTGGAATATAATAGGCTTACCTATTTTGAAATCCTAGAAAAAAGTTGGCATTTTATATGGTACTTTTAAACCACAGAATTATATAAATATGCTTAATTTAAAATAGCACATTTAACATTTTTTTTCAAAGAATGCTTTACAAAATGGATAAATGCTCTGCCCACTCCATCATTAACACACACACACACACACACACACACACTTCAACACATATTTCTGTCATGGAGAGGATCTGAAACCTTAATTAAGATTGAAGATGCAGGAATTATTTTTCTTGTAACCCTCAGACTTTCTTACACTGATCCCTGTAAAGGCCTATGGCTGCATGGGGCAGGAACTAGGCCAGGGTCTCACCTCAGTGAGAACTGAACTGGGGCCACTCCCCAGTTCAGCATATGGTTTCGCATGGGCTGGAGCTGGAATTCGATCCTTGGTCCTTGGGGCTGCAAAGTGAGTGCTTAACCCACTGTGCCATCCCGGCTTCCCCACATGTCATATTCTTGAACCAGTGCTTTATTGAAATCACCTTTCTCAACAGTTAAAGCACCCTTTATGGGAATGCCAGGATAGCTCACCAGGTTGAGCGCTTGCCTTGCAACAGTAAGGCTTGGGAATTGAGCCTCAGCCCCAGCCCGTGCAAACCCACATACTGAACTGTGGAGCCAGGCCCCACAGTGAAAGTTCTTGCATCCCATGTGGAAGTTCCCTAATTTGGTTCCTGCCCTATTCAGCTCCACATCCATCTGTGTGAAACGAAACCACATCAAAAAGCAATGATGTACAACTATGGAGACTGCTCTGGGCCCTCCCACCTCCTCTCTCTTTCTATGTTTCTCTCATTCTCTCTCTCTCTCATCCTTTTATACACCAATTTTAAAAGAAATACCCTTTATTCTATAATACTTTAAAATGATCTTGTTAATACCTAAAATAGACTGATTCATGTTCACAGCTTTTCTTCTATGCTCCTAGGGAGGTAGGTGGTAATGGGAAGTGAAATCATAACAAAGAATAAACAGCAGAAATGAGAAAAATAAGGAAATGATGTAGCTAAAGTAGAAATTGGATAAATGCCCTCTAATATTGAATTCTTGTCCTGGCAATTATCTCGGTGAGTCTGAGAAAATGACCTGTGTGATGAGGGGTGTTGTGGTAGTACAGTCTAGGGCGGGCTCTGTTGACAACCCGAGGACCCCGTCATCTAGCACTGGGTATGCTCTGAAATAGTTTTCATGCACAAGAAAGGGGGTTTGGGTTGGTGATAGGTGAGAGCAGTTTATTCAAGGCGAGCAAATGAAAAGTAGTGAGAACACATTGTGGTAGATGTGGGAAAGGAAATAAGCAATTTACCTATATTATCCCAGTTGATATGAAAAACGCTCAACCTAGGTGCTACTAGCTCCATTTTACAAAAGATGAGATGGAGGCATTAGTCAAATATAAGTCTATTTAGTTTCAAAGCCACGCTCATTTTCCTCTATGACACCATAGAAAACTCAGTGTCCTAGATTCAAAAGTGAAGACCAGAGCACATCGTCAGTTAATAAAATCAAGAAGTGTGAGATTAAGCATGAGGTAGTTCTGCAAATTTATGAGGCAGTTCTGCAAATTTTAATCAGTTTGCAAGCCTGTGTTTCATTGATTCTAGGTATTCTACTTTCTTAGGGTTCTGACTTTTAAGTGTCATGCATCATTAGCATATGTAAAACATCCAAATAACTTTGATATGATAATAGAGTATTTAGTGTCTAATATATTAGAGACTAAAAACACTTTAACAAAGCAAAAACATAAAAATGAGGATTATATTTCTCTTCCTCTCTCTGAAAAAAAGATCACTCAGAATAAAAGGAAAGGTACAAGTCTATTTATACTGGTCAGTATTATAGCCACTGGCCTCATGAGTATTGAGAACTTCAGGTATGCCTTATCCATACTAACATGTACTTTAAATGTAAAATACACACCAAATTTTTGAAGACTTGGTTTGGAAAACATTTAAAATATTTCATTAATAATTTTGTTATTGGTTACATACATGAATGTAATAATATGGATATACTCAGCTAAATAAAATGTATCTTTAAATTCAATTCCATTTGTTTCTTTTTACTTTTTTTAGTGTATGTACTAGAAAATTAAAAATGACACAAGTAGTTTGCACTTGTGGCTGGCATGATATTTCTACTGGATGGTGTTAGTCTGTATGGTCCCTAACTCTATCCCTCTAGGGATATATTCCATAATATATTTCAGGTTTCTAGGTATTTGCCAGTTCAGGTGATGCCTACTTATGTATTATATACATAATATATTCCATGATTTTTTCTCTCAATATCTCAGCTCTTCATGTATTTCTCAGTTCAGAGAATGCCCAGTTATGCCCAGTTTTGTATTTCTATGGATGTAGATGTGATAATATCTGATACTTTCCCTGGAGTACCTCTAAATGGTCTCCCAATTTTAGAGAGGAATTATACTAAGAATATTAGTAAACAAATAATTCACTCCTAGGTAAGTGCTACATGTGGATAGTTAATATTTTAACTCAATGGAAATTTTTGCTGGAGTTTGTTCATTCCTCTCTCCACTCATTCATTTATTTCAGACTTTAACAAGGGTTTCCGGTGAAAGATGCCTGTTATGTAAGATTGTCCTAGGCCACAGGGGCTGAAGAAGTTTAAAGAATGCAGGGCATATACTGTCAGTTGTAGAAAATGTTTTGACACAGATTGTTTAATCCCTCTCAACACATGTCTTTGAGCATTCATTTATATATTTGCCTAATTTTTAAAATGTACCTCTATACAGGCTCGAAGACCTCTTAAAGAAGGAAACTGACCCTGCATTTTACTTTTCCATGTATGGAAATGTTCCGTAGATTTTAGAACAACAAAACTCCCTGAAATATTTTTGAATCTGTTAAGGGTTATACAATATTTTAAAGGGGTTGTTGATGTTTGTTTTAATATTATGTTGAGGCTCATTGTACCTTTGAGGCTTGTCATCATAAATGATACATCTAGTAATAAGCTGAGCTTTTCATTAATATAGATAATCTCTTACATCTCACTAGGTTCTTTTACTAAATTGGGTTTCCACCTTTTTTTAATGTCTGTATTTCCATAATCTAATAAGTAAAATAATTTTTTAGTATTCTTTGGAAAAGATTTAAAAAAAATCCATGTGCCGAAATTTGCTGTTGAGACATAGTAAATTACTTTCTTTCAAATGTTTGCTGTCAGAAAAATTTCAGGCCATGGTCCAAAGTAATCAAAGCACAAATCATACTCAGTCCTAGCATCAAAACAAGTTACTATTGGGGAAGCCGGGATGGCTCAGTGGGTTAGGCGCTCACTTTGTAGCCCCGGGGACCAAGGATCGAATCCCGGCCCCAGCCGTGCTGACCCATATACTGAACTGGGGAGTGCCCCCAGTTCAGTTCTCACCAGGGCAAGACCCCAGCCCAGTTCCTGCCCTGTGCAGCCCTGCGGCTGCCTGTGGAGTGAAACTATGTGAAAAAACCAATGATGTACAACAATGGAGACTGTTCTGGGCCCTCCCCTTTCTCTCTGTCTCTGTCTCTGTATCGCCATCTCTCTGTGTCAAAAACAATAAAAAACAAATCTTTAAAAACAATTTACTATTGCCTAAAAATAAATATAACCATGCCTTCTTTGTATGTAGGAATAGATCCATTATGGAAAAACTTCCAATATCTTCATGGGCAGTATCTCCAAGTATCCACACCTCAGTCATGGTAGATGTCAAAGAAAAAGCTTCAAGACTACAACTGCCAAGACAAGACACTTGGTTTTATTTCTCCTTTTAGTGGCAAAAATATGTAATCAGTATGAATTATTCAATAACATTGGGCATGTAAATATATTTTTCTAAATAAAATTAAGTCTAATACAAACTTTATTCTCCTGGCCTTTGGAATTTTTCAGGCACAGATTCCTTTTTCTTTTTACTTCTCTTAATTTATTTTCTTTCTTTTTTTTTTTTTTTTTTAGTTTGAGGTACTCTCTTGGGTTCCTATAAAAACTCGAGAGCCTCTTGAATTTATTAGGATGTAAGTTAAGCTAAAGTAACAAAGAGACCTATAAATTCAGTACCTTACACAAGTTAAAAACATTTCTTTCTTACTTAAAATCTGGTTAGGTGGCAAAAGATTGGTGGGATTGCTTTCTGTGTTGTTAATTTGCTATTCTCAACTCAAGGTTTTCAATTATTAATCAGAGATGACATACTGCCTGCATTCCAGCTAAGGGAAAGAGAGAGGAGAGGTCAGGCCTCCTGCTTTTATGGGTATGACCTTAAGGCTGTACACATCATTTCTTCGTCAGTGTTGCATTTGAACTTGAGAATGTAGTCATTGGTTGGTTGGCCATGTGCCTCAATAAAATTTCTGTCACCACTTCTTCCCCCCAAAACCATAAACAGGGGATGCTGGGATAGCTCAAAAGGTTGAGTGCTTGTCTTGTAACCATGAGGTCCAGGGATAGAATCCCAGCCCCAGCCTGTACAAACCCCTATGCTGAACTGTGGTGCAACTGGTAACCACTGGGTTAGTGGTGAAGGTTGTCACCTCCCATGCAGGTAGGCCCCCAGTTTGGTTCCTGCCCTTTGTGGCCCTATATCCACCTGTGTAAACTAAAACCATGTCTTTTCTCTCTCTTCTCTTTCTCTCTCTCTCTCACACCTTTTCTCAAAAACAATAAAATAAGTCCTGAAACAAAACAAACAACAAACAGAAACTAGCTTGAATATTTTGTTAATATTGTAGAAGTATATAAAACATATTAATATATGAAGATCAAAAGAAGAGTTCCATGATCCAACTATGATGAAAGGTTGAATTTTCCAGTCAAAGAAAGTACTACTATAAGAGACTGAAATCATCAACACATTGTAAAAAAATACCAATTTGTTTTCTGCTTTCTACAAAATCAAAGACCATCAAATAAAAACTTTATGAGGATGCCAATTTTAATAATAGAAAAACATGTAGAAAGAAGTTATATTAAGTTTTCACTTAATAATATTCCTGACTAATAATGCACGTTTTACTACTTATTTCTTTTAAGTGGAATATCACCTGGCTATTCTGAACTGTGTGTGTGTTCTATCATTTCAATTCTCTGTGATTTCATTACTATGTAAGGCAATGGAAAACAGACATTGAATAATAAGCACTTTGTAGTATAGTATTCAAAAATATATTTAACATATATGGTAAGCACTTTGTTTGGTTCTAGAAATTCAGAGAGGAACAAGAGAAACTGCCCTTATTTGCTTATATAGGCCAGTCAGTATCCCCCACCAAAACAAAACAAAACAAAACAAAACAAAAAAACCTTGTCTTCACTTGACTTCCAGAAAACCACACTTTCATGTTTATTAACTTATTTTTCTTGTCTCTTATGATGGATTCTTCTCTTCTCTCAAAGCTCAAACCTTTGTCTTCTTTATCTAAACTAACACCATTATATGACTCTTCAGTTTGTCTCCTACTCCCAAATGTATATCCTCAGCCTAATCCTCTTTTCTAAATTCCAGATTTCTATATCTGTAGATATGTAGGTAGGCAGATAAATCCTGTACACAGAATAACACCTCTCAACATGCTCATGCATTCATCTCCAGAACCGGTGAATATGTTGCCCTACATAACAAAAGTGACTTTGCACATGTGATTAAAGGTAATGACCTTGAGATGAAAAGATTATCCTGTGTTATCCAGGTCCACCAAATTAGCTACATGAATTCTTAAAAGTTAAAGAGGAAGACAGAGGAAGCAGGTTGGAGAGATGAGGCGAAAGGAGGAGGAGGGGGAATTTGAAAAGTAAGAAAGATGCAACCCACCCTTGCTGACTTTGAAGATGGAGGAATGGAGAGACAAACTAAGGGATGTAAAAGGTCTCTAGAAGTTGAGACTGACCCTAAGAAGACAGTGTAGGACTGGAAAAATTATTTTTCTTCCACTTTTCCAAATTCTTCTGGTTGAACTAATAATCATATTAATATGCAACATATTAACAGGAGAAAGTGACTGAATTTATTCCTTATGTATGTACAGCAGTTTCATACGAGTAATACTGTGAGGCCTGAAGACAGATGAGGTTGTTGAGGCTGATATACCTTCTTGAGCTAAGGGAAAAGGGAGGGTAGACGGAGGGTTGTGGTTTGTGAATTCAAAGGACAAGAAAGCAATTCACTTGGAGATGGAAAAGCAAATGTTTAGACAACAGCTGTTTGCTGGGCCATCTTTAAGGATTGGACACAGAAGGATTTTCACCAAGAGGGCCTTGCTAGGTTCTTCTCTGTCTATCACACACTAGTTCCTATTAAACTATAATTATCTATAATAATAGCTCCCTTCCTGAAGCAGGTTCTCATCTAAATTCTTTTAGGCAGCTAGGGAGAAAATCAAAGTTTTTTTCCTGAGTTGGTTTCTTAAAAATAACCAGCTTTAAATAATTAGTATTTCAAAGGGATATATTTTGGGGTTGCAAATGCTGCTTCCCCATGAACATCCAGCAGGCAAACAGGAATCTCAGTCCTAAAATTGCGAGGAACTGAATTTTGCCAACAACAAATTAGCAGAAAACTGATTCTTACCTAGATCCCCCAGAAAGAAAGGCCGTCCTGCCAACACCTCGGTTTTAACCCTGTAAGGCCCACATTGAACTTCTGATCATGAGAATTATAAGCTAATAAAAATACATTATTTTTAAACTACTAATTGTTAACTTTTAAAACTAAAAGGCCCCAAATGAGAGGCAACAAGCATTTATTTGAGATCTAAAATGAATGTCTTCTCTGAAAGGACCGATTCTGGTAGAAACCCAAATAGTGTTCTGATTAGAAAAAGGCAAGGGGTATTTATCAGAAACTAACGGGGAAGAATTACATCAATAAAAGAAAGGAATTTCTATTGGTGTAGATAAGCTAACATAGTATGCTAATTCTAAACAATGTTTTTAATTTTTAGTCTGATAGTCATCAGTCTGGTATTCCTAATATCTACTTTCTTGCTCTTCTTGAAAACAATTCTTTGGGATAGTAGGGTTGCTTTAGGCCCAGTCCAAAGGTTATTTTGCCCTTTTTTTTTTTTAACATTCCAAAGGTTTGAGGCATAAGACACATAAGGCAATTCTCCTGGAATGGCAGCTCTGACTTCATTTAAAATGGATACACACACATACATATATATATGTATATATATATATACACATACATAATTTTGTATGTGTACATTTGTATACATTTTGTATATGTACATAATAATGTATATATACATATACATAATTTTGTGGTAATATAGCCGCAATAGAAAACCTTATTATAATTAACTACCAATTTGACAGTGCCATATAGATATTTAATAGACATTTTAAACTCAGCATGTCCAAAACTGAATTTTTGTTTTTCCCCAAAATACATGCAGATTTCCACTTCACAGTTAACAATGACTTCACTTGTCTAATTGTTCAGGTCAGAAACTTTGGAGTCACTTTTGGTTTCTCTCTCATACATTCAGTAGTCAGTAAGCTAAGGATTCATGTGGGTTCTGTCTTTAGAACACAGTGGGTATACTCATTTTACTTTTGCCAATGTCACTACCCTGGTCTCAGCTATCACCATCTTTCACGTGAATTAGTGAAATACCCTTCTTCTGGGCCCCTCTTTTTTAATGCTTGACCCCTAGGGTCTCTTTATAGCAGGGTGGAGAGACTGAGGTTGTTAAAACATTTGTCATATGAGTCCTCTGCTCAGAGTCCTTCAATATCTCCCCATTTAATTGATAACAGAAGACACCAGAGGGAACTACAGGGCTTAGGTGATCAGCTCCACTCTCCCCTATTATTTCTGAATTCATTTTCTGTTTTACTATCACTCACTCCGCTTCAGCCATATTGGTATCTAAGCCAGACATTCACTCACCTTAAAGTCAAGGTCAGTTTACTGGTTGTTTTCTCAGCCTGGAAAGCTCTCCCATCATATATCAGTGTATGTATTTTACCTCCTTCAAACCATAATCCAAATCTCATTCTCTCAATGAGGCCCATTCTACCTATTAGTACAGCTATCTGCTGCTTCCTTTCTATATTCCTAATGTCTCTTAACCTACTTTATTTTTTTGTTCTTTTTCCATAGCACTTGTTGCTTTCTAATTTTTTAAATAATTAACTTAATTATTCTTATTGTTGCTATCTGTCTTTCCCCACTAAATGATAAGCTTTGCATAGATAAGATTAATTATCTGTTTTATTTATTTGTGGGTCCCAAGAGCCTAGACCATGGCCAGGAACACTGTAGATGCTCAATAGCTGTTTGTTGAATAAAAATGTAATAAACAATAACCATAGATGCCACCTTCTCTCAAATAATAAAATAAATCTTAAACTAATAAATAACTATTGCATAACATGCATTTTAAAATTCTTTGTTACTGACACTTTATAATGTTTTTTTATATGTATTAACTCCATATTATTGCCACATTGGTGGCATTAGAAGATTTAATATTTTTCTCTAATAAATAGTCTGTAAGGAATTAATTTATATAATGGGAAACCTCAGGTTGAAACAGTCTTTGAAGGTATTAAATATCCTTAGTTAAAATACTTAAAGCTGTACTAAATAGTTACATAGTTATTTAGTAGTTCAAATCTGATTTTTTTAATGGACATGTTTTAGTGCAGCTCCTTGAAGTGAATTCTTGATAATTAGCACAAAGACAATAGGTAAAATACTTGAACAAGTAAGAAAAATTTAAAGAGACTAATATCGCTGTCATCCATTCCTCATTCTCCTAAGTAGTGAATCATCTAGCATAGTCTGCCAATTTGAAAAATGCAGGAAAACCAGGACAGGGTGTGGAAATTTTTTGCTTTATACACTTTGATATTTCCAGCCACAAAAACTGATCAGAGCATATTGTAGGCATTTTAGTACTTGCTAAAGAATGAATTAGTGTTAAGTATGAAGAGTAGGCAAATCCTAAACCACTTAATGCCTAAGGTCATGTGGATAAAACATTGAATTCCTTTCCCACCCATTTTTCCTTTTTCCATCAGGCAGTGGTGAAATTTCCTCCTCTTTATTCTCTGTTCTCTATCAACTGCCTCTTTGAAACTTGCTTAATGGCTACCGTGATGCAAAATTCCTGTCTTCCTGACATGCAAGTTATTTTTCTTGATCTTTAACTTCAGAATTTTTTCACTCTTTTGTGCTGCTTGAGCTGCCAGATACAAAAAGGTAGTATCAGCAGTTTAGAGACATCAAATTATTAACTTAAAGTGGAGAATCATATGGGAAGTTCTGTGTTTCCTAGAGGATTGTTCAGGATCTTTGAGCAGGCTACCTTACTAAACAGTGAGAAGGCTGCCTTCCTTGTATGGACCTTAAGAAGGAAGACTTGGGGAAGCCGGATGGCTCAGTGGGTTAGGTGCTCACTTTGCAGTCCTTGGGACCCATATGCTGAACTGGGGAGTGCCCCCAGTTCAGTTCTCACCGGGGTCCCCTGGCCCAGCTCCTGCCCTGTGCAGGCCCGCCCACCTGTGGAATGAAACTATGTGGAAAAACCAATGATGTGCAACTATAGAGACTGTTCTGGGCCCTCCCCCTTCTCTCTGTCTCTGACTCTGTATCTCTGTTTCTCTCTGTCAAAAACAATAAATAAATCTAAAAAAAAAAAAAATGAAGAAAGACTCATTTGATATGAACCCTGAGAATTATCTGCTGAGATGGACTCTCCATGGTAACCAAGGCCCAAATTTTATAAATAATAAGACCTAGCAACCATTTGCTGATGGGGGCTCCTCACATATTCTTTTATACCAGGAAGCACCTCAGAGGGAACTCTCAGCTTCCCCACTGTGTCCCATGTGTTTACACCACCTCAGTCAACCAATGCAGTGAAACCTTGATTTTATTTTTCTACCAACAGATTAAGACCTGCCCCATCCAATCAGAGCTGTGCAATTTGAATACCTCATTTGCATAAAACAGACTAATTGGGAAATTGGAAGGGGACTTTCGTTATAAAACACAGTCTCCCTTTTGTCTAGGTGAACATAATTTAGGTTTCTACCTGAATCTGTGTCTCTTGGCTGTATCTCCTTTTTGGTAAAATACATGCTTTTAATTCTTTATTGCAGTCTAATGTTAATTTTAGTTTATACTTGCCTTATTAAACGTAACACCACTATTGGGCACATTACATTATTGGTTGTGGCAGCTGTCCCTATAAGATAAACTAAAATTCCCACAAGAAAACATAGTTATGAAAGCCACTCAGGATATCTCAGTGTTGTTAAGAAATATTCCTTTCTAATCTTCAGGCAAAAAAAATAAAAAATAAAAAAAAGATAATCTGTAAATGAATATGCAATTTTCCATGACATTTATTCATATAAAAATGTATCTAGGGGAAGCCGGGATGGCTCAGTGGGTTAAGAACTTGCTTTGCAGACCCAGGTACCAGTGATCGAATCCTGACCCCAGCCTGTAATGGACCCATATGCTGAACTGGGTATGCTTCCCATGTGGGAGGCCCCCAATTCGGTTCTTGCCCCCCAATTCAGGCCCTGGCTTAAGGGGGTGTGCCTCCCATGCAGGAGGCCCCCGGCCCAGTTCCTGCCCTGCGCAGCTCCCTCCCACCTGTGTGGAACAAAACCATGTCGAAAACTGATGACGAACAGCTATGGAGACTGCTCTGGGCCCTCCCCCTTCTCTCTGTCTTTGTCTGCCTCTATCAAAAACAATAAAATAAATCTAAAAAAAATGTATCTAGTAAAACAAGATGCTTCATAGAGTTCATCTGTAAGGATGAACACTTTGGGAAATGAAGGAGCAGTTTTCCAAATTCGCAGGCAAGTCTGCCACTATTTGAGACAGCTCTCCCTCTACCAGCTCGGTTTAATTCCGACCCCACCAAGCCACTGTCTTTTCTAAGCCTCACCTGTGTTGATTTGCCAAATGCCTTTCTTAGTCATCTGGTGCTACCAGATGTCAGAATTCCCTGCTGTTATCTCAAGTATTGATAGTCTTTCACTTGTGGTAAATATAGCTCGTGTTGATTCAGTTGGCTTGTTCTCTGAACAGCTGGATGAGTATCAGAGGGGCTTGGGAAAGAGGCTGAACATGCACGAAGGGTCCTGAGAGATTTGGTCACAGCTGGAAGATTCAGAGTCTGGAAGAGCTTGCAAAACCACAAAGTTTGCATCTTATGCAGTTTCCTGGTAAAATGAATTTTTTTTTCCCATTTGCAGATATACTTTGTCTGTACTTGCAAGATGATGTGGAAGACTGACATCTATCTCATGTCCCTTCATCATAAGTTACTACTATGGAAAATATTAGTCACAAACCTTTTTTGCTTGCTTGTTTGCTTTCTTGCCTTCTTCCTTTCTTCATTTCCTTTCTTCCTTCTCTTTTCTTTCTTTCTTTCCTTTCTTTTTAAAAACATTTTTTTTATTTTCATAAGCTTTGTTTGGATCATCTACTTCTCCTGTGTGCTTAGTGTGAGGTTCTTGGATGAGCTACATCAGATCACGTGGGGTGCCTGTGAACAATGCAGGGCTTCTCCTAGATTGTCTGAATCAATACTCCAGTCTTGAGAACCTACATTTTATTAGCAGCATGCTCTAACCAACTGAGCTAATCAGCCAATTCATGAATCTACATTTTAAACAAGATTCCTGAGTAATTCTTAGTCTCATTCAATCTGAAAATAATGCTTAGATTAAATTCCCTGAAGTTAGGATTCATGTCTATTTTGTTCCCTATGTTGTATATTCTGCACATAACATAATACTCTGCAGGTAATAGCATTTTGGTTTATTTTTAAAATAAAATATTTAACTAAATCCCAAATATCTACTTCATTTTGCATTTGAGGATTCTTCTAAATCATGGAAAGACAAATATACAATACAGTCTCATAAAACTACCTTGTTTTTTAGGTGTACTTTTAACTTCTGTTTATCTTGCTTGCCAAGAACCTATTTTTTGCAAGTGTTTTTCAATTTATATCACAGGATAAGGCAACAGCCATCATGACTTTGTTTCATTAATGTTATGCATAAAGAGAACATCAGTGTTGAGTGTCTTCTGAGTTACTGAGAAGCCAAAGACACAGGTCACCAAAGTGAGCGATGCCTGCTGCCCATCCTTTGGAACTAGGTTTGGGTTGCTGTCTTAAAAGAATGTGTATATAGTAAAGTAAAGAATTCCATTGAAAGAATTAAAAAAGCAAGTTTACACTTTCAAATTAGTACCTCATAGAATATAATAACTCATTCAGGACTGTTTTTCAGACAAATAAATTAATGAGGGAGGAATATATTCTCAAGAAAAAATGCTTTTGTCATGTTTTTAACCACAATTGCTTGACCTCCAAGAAAGAAAATAAATTTCATTTTATTTTAAGATTTGAGATCTATACAACTTATTTATAATTACTTTCTCCTTTAGGTCTAAAAAATGTAAAATACAATAGCAGTGGCAAGGGGGAAGACCAAAAGACAAGGCTCAATAAACATCAAGGCTTGTGGGCATTCCTGACTAGAGACTAAATTGGCACTCTTTTGAACTAATATTTTGAAGTTTTTAAAATAACTGTAATTAATTGAGCACTTAGTTGTGCCAGGCTCTGTTCTATGTGTTTTCTGTATATGAATTCATTTAACCCTCTCAATGAACTTCTGAGAAATATTCTGCAGATGTAAAGGCAGAAAAGTAAAAAAAAAAAGAAAAAAAAATGCTTAGCATCATCTTCCTCCCAAGAAGCTATGTTTCCTGTCCGGGCTTCCTCAGATACTCTGAGAAGGGGGAAGGCCCCTATGAGGCAATTCTAACGACTATTCCCCTGGAAACCAAAATGAAGCCCTGAAGCTCATTTGATTTCCTCCTAAAATCACCTGTTACTCCAGCATTTTTTTTATATAAACTTTTTTTTTTTTATTCGGGGCAGGGACAAGGATTCTTCTATTCCCAAGAAGCCTTTTGCAGTATTCCTTTCATTATACTTATTAGATTCTGAGGCAACTTCTAGTAAATACAATTTTCTTCAGTCCCCAAAATTGTTAATAATGGTTTCAGGAGCTTTATAAAGTAGTCTTCTACGCTTAACTAGAAAGCTGTCCAGGTCACTGTAAATAAGCGTTGAAACCTAGTAGCCCTTAAAGTCAAACCAAACTTGAGACACTTTGATGCCAATCCTTATTGTTAATGGATTACTAGGAATACTAAATTCAGCTCCTGCTGTCACTTCCCATCCTACCTCATGAAAAGACAGGAGAATTATTTGGATTGATGTAGCTACAGCTCATCAATATGTTACTGTTATTATTTTTTCTAATTAGTCTACTTTACTACATGAACTAGGATTCCTGAGATGACATCCTAAGAAAATATACCAAGGGAAATAAGGCCAAGCAGAGAAGTCTACTACTACTCAAGAATTATGATTTAGCTTGCTTTTAACCGGTGATGAGTACCTACTATATACTAAGCATTGTAAATTTGCTGGGGTTACTATACTATTTTGAGTTGGATATAGTCTAGTCCCAGTTCCTAAAGAGTTAATGTTTGAGCAAGGGAAGCACTCATCTGAATAAGAGGGTTTAAGAGAAGATGAAGAAAAGCTTCACACAGGAAGTTGCACTCAAGGAGAATTGTTTTGTTTGTTTGTTTGTTTTGACAGAGAGTGAGAGCGAGAGAGATATAGATACAGAGAGAGAACTGAACTGGGGGAGCTCCCAGTTCAGCATATGGTTCAGCACTGGCCGGGGCCGGGCTTTGATCCTCGGTCCCAGTGCTGCAAAGTGAGTACTTAACCCACTGAGCCATCCCAGCTTCCCCTCAAGGAGAGTTTTGTAGAATAAATTTGCACTCTCTAGTTAAACCTAAGGAAGAAGGAGGAGGGGAAGAAACAATCCACATCAGGGATATAAAGTCTAGATAGGGAATACAGTCAATAATATTATAATAATTATGTGCAGTGCCAAGGGGATACTAGACTTACTGGGAGACCACTCCTTAAGTCATATATTAATAAATGTCTAACCACTCTGCTGTAGACCTACAACTAATATAATATTGAAAGTCAATTGTAATTGGAAAATTATATTAAAAAAAGACATTCCAGATCAAGGAACATCCGTGTCAATCAAGGTGGCATGGTAGAGGAGTCTTATGAAGTGAAGGCCCAGGAGATTTGTGATGAATTGGCAGGAGGGAAGGTATAGATAAGAGAACTTAATGGATCTTGAATGTCATGGTAATCAAGTTTAGATCTGACTTGTAGTCACAGAGAAACACCAATTTTTAATCAGTGGAATGACATGCTCACATCAAAGTTTTAGAAAGATTACTCAGGTAGCATTAGGAAGCAGAATTCTGATGGTGATGCTGGAGGCAAAGTGAACAGTTAAGGAACTGTTGGAATAGTTTAGGTGAGAGACAATGTTGAACAAAAGCAAAGCTTTTGTGATGAGGCTGAAAAGGAGAGGAGAAATTTGAGAGACATTTAATTCCAGTGTCTTAAATCAGCAGATTTTCAAGATTTTCTTTTTATTTATGCATTTTGATCTTCCAACTCTCTAAGAATATTTATCTGAAATATTTATATATAAAATATACAAGTTGTATTTAATTAATAAATGTGATTTATAAGTTCAAGTATGTATTTACTTATAATAACCTCAGTTACTGAGTCAATGTAGCTCATTTATGAAGACAAATTTGCTAATAAAATCTAGGGTTACAGATGAGAATTGCTCATTTTATCTACTACTATGTACAATGTATTTAATACATTCTTAGTTGCATATAATGGATTCATAAAATTATGTATTTGTAAAAGAGTAAATAATCATTATTGTTAAAAAAAGAAAAACAGACCACTTTAACTCAATTAAATTGATTTGGAAACTTGGAAGAACAGTATTTGATATGTTTATAGGGAATGCTTGCGTGTCCTCTAATAAATGTGAAAGTGTGACGAGGAGTGCCTAAATTATAAAAGTATGAAGCCATCTGTGTGATACATTAAGCATTTATTTGTTACTGGACAACCAATTTTTATTTTTGGGCTGGAGAAGGACAATCCTTAAGCTAGTAATAAACTCTCTTGCACAGTTTTATGTGAGCAGACCTGGGCAGGTTTCCAAAAAAAGGTGTATTTGTGTTGTGTGTGTATGTGCATGTGTACGTGCATATGTATAGCAGAAGCACCACAAAAATTATTTTAACCACCAATATATCTTAATATGTCAGTTATTATCAATATGTTAAATTATAGTAAATGGCATATATGACTCACATAAAAAATGCACAAAATATGGAATTTGGCTTAAACATTTGCCCATAGTTGTAAACCATGGCCTAGATTATTCTGTTTTATAATTAACCAGAAGTTGGCCATGGTGACATCTACAGAATCTTTATTTCTTTTGTATCTGGTTAAATTTTTACTTAAACTTCTATACTCTAGGAAATAAATAATTTTTGTAGAAAATCATTTGTGTAGAATGGCTTGAAATGCATTTATATTTGAAGTTTATACTTTATTCTAGCTGAGGAAGAAGGAAAACATTGTATTGAGCACATCAATTAGGATTCTTACATTTTGTAAAATTCACACACTTCAAGGACATATAATGGGAAGTCAATACTTAGACAAACTTCATTTGGGAAGATATCATTGTATATCCTCCATGTTGGTGGTTCTTTACCTTGGTTGATCACTAAATTATGCAGGAAAACTTAAAAAAAAAAATCCTGATGCCCTGATGTCTGGGTTATTCTTCCAGGGATTCTGATTTAATTGGTCTGGGGTGAGTTTCAGGGGTTGATATTTTTCAAAAGTGCCCTTGGGAGTTCTAACAGGAAACTCATGTTGGAATACCTAGTTTTTTTCTAATAGGTCTTATTTTGGGTACCAGAATAACAAAGATTATGAATGTCTTCAATGAGAAAATAAAATAAAGAATAATTTAATATATTGTGCTAAGTCTTAAAAAAAGAGAAGAGACAATGTATAACATACTATATTGAATTAAGAAATGAGTAATTGAATCTGACATTGGACTCATTCTGATAGACTTATAGTAACTATAATGTTGGGGAAGCATGAAGAGGCTTTTGGTGGATTCTTAGAGGAGATGATGCTTGAATTGGAAGTAGGGTTCTCTCAGTAGGGAGGAAATGGTATGAATAAAAGTACAAAGCCATGAGACATAGTTGAGTCAACCTCTACCTTTGGCAGTGTACAAAAGTGCTTAGACACTTCAGAGGTCACCATTTTCTTGATCCTGAACACAAATTCCTAGGATGAATCCACGATCTCCCTTTGGTGGCACCCTGTGTATACCAAGAGGCCTGGTTCTTAGCAGTATATTCCAAATGCTAAGAAAGAGCATTAATACTTTTCAGATTATGATGCCTGAGTGAATGTAATTTCATAAATGGAATTTATATAGCTTGAAAAGTTAATGCATCTTCCCAAGTGAGCATCTTAGTCACTTCTCAAGAGCAGGACAACAGCCATTACCTTGTCAGAGTAAAACATAAAGGAAAAAACTCTTTTCCCCCATGAGGTCTAATAGAGCAAATCACCTACATGGAAAGACATTACGTAGTTTTGCCTGAGAGTTAGGAGCACATGGTGAGTCATAAATCAATAAAAACATAACCATAAGCTACTTAGTGACTCATCTGTTACTTATTTCTAAAATAAGCTTCAAGCAGAAGAGCATTTCATTTATAGCCTCAGATTCTGCTCTGAGACACACCCATAAAATTCAAGGGTCAAACTATACCTTTGACTGCTGGAATAAAATTCCCATTGATGCAAAGCCTCAGGAAATCTGTGGTTTGCAGATGACAGGTACCAATACCTATTTCTCTGCTTCCATTTGAGAAAACTTTTAGATTATCTTTTCTCTATAACTAAATGAAATTGGACCTTAGTTTTCATACTTTACTGTTTTTGAAAAGAAGTTCACTAAATGTGACAAATCATATTTTTCCAAAATGGCCAAAGCAATATTCCCAGTACCAGGTGTTCTTGCATTTTGCCATTACGTTAAGAAGAGTCTACTTCCTTTCTCTTTGAAACTTGCCAGACCTGTTTGACAGCCTAGATGAAAAGAATATAGTACAAGTGACTTAACATGTCCATTTCACTGCTCTTTTCCCTTGAACTTGGGTGGACCTTTGTGACAGCCCCAGTGAATAAAATGCAATGTAAGTGGTGCTTCTGAGGCTGTCATGAAAAGTGATACAGCTTCCATTTTTCTCTCTCTCTTGGTATGGTTACTCTAAGAATCCAGTCACTACACGCGAAGAAGCCCAGGCCACGTATTGATGTTCTGGTAGACAATCCCAGCTAGGGTCCCTGTCAACAGCTAGCAGTGACTGACAAACATGGAAGTGAACAAATATTTAGATGATTCTAGACTCCAGTCTGGGAGCTATCCCCGGTTAAGACTGAGTAGAGTAGAGTCAAAATGTCACCACTGATCCCTGCCTAATTGCATATTTGGGAACAATTTATTTCAATTTAAGTCATTAAGTTTTGAGGTTATTCCATAGCAATAGATAACTGGAACACTAAACAATAATAACAAGCTGATTCTTTTTTCATTTCAAGATGGTTTTAAAAATGTAATCAATGACACTTTGAATACATTAAAATATTTTTATTAATCAGTGAACTGTAAAATAGCAGAAAATAGAAAGAAAATTTAAGTACTGTGGAACAGAGTGAGAGAAATCTATGTTTCAGAATTCCTCCTACTTCCAATCTCCCATCCTCCTCTATCACCTAAGCTGGTCTGAAATGATAAGTCTGACATTTAATAATCAACTTATTTAGGGAAGACCAGAGTTTAGAAATTTAGGTAAGGATACCCAAAGCTGTACCTGACTGATTGCCTCAGATATCCTATTATTAATATGTAACAAATATATCAGTCTTAAATGGTACATATTATCTTCCTAGGATCTTCTCTTTCTTCTCAATGTGGACAGATATACAACCTGCACCCATGAACAACTTTTCCAATGCTCTTCTCCCTAGTCCAGAGCAGGCTTTCAATAGTGGTAGTTGCCATCTAGCCTGCTACATTGTTTCATCCATGTCTTAGCACATTTTTTTTTCTTCCATATTCTCTTGTGATTAATCTTGAGCTCCAACTTTCTTATCTCTTTTTTCTAGGGTTGCTAGTGCTGATGAGGGATAGCGTAACTACATTAATTCACTCTGTACTCGTTTCAGCAAGCCTTTTAAAAATCTAGCCTCTGATGACTGTTATAATAATAGTTTGGAAGTTAGAAATCCTAGACTGTTTCAAAATTCCCTACTCATACTCAGTGCTTCTAACAGATGATAAGAGGCCTTTTACAGGAAGTTAAAGGTCCTTGAAACTGGCTTACCTTCTGTGACTCAATGTCTTTATATTTCAATAGCATTGTCCCTGTACCATCAAGTTTTGTTTAAAATGTGTATCTTCACTTAATATACATTTACACACACAAACACACACATGAGAAAAAAGTCACAAAAATACAATTATGAGAATTGTATTGTATTATACATTATTCAGTTCTACATTTTAAAATGCTGGCCATGTCTGCTAGGAATTTGAAGACTGCAGTGTTGAAAGACACTGGCCTAGAGAGAAAGGCTAGTTTACCAGGCTACCAACAGAAATAGGCCAAACCAAGAAGGAGGAATCAGAGACCAAAGTTGGTGCCAGGAACCCTTTAATAGAGTAGGGACAGCAGAATGCAAAACAAGTCCCAATTCAGAGACTTGAACAAATCGAAGTAGGACCAGGGTAAAAAGAAGTTCAGGAAGCAAGTTGAAGTACACATTCAGAAGTGGAAACCCAGTGGAAAGATAAGTGGGTACCTCACAAATAAGTGGACACTAATTTTAAACTCAGTGAGATTGTGGCCACACTGAGTAGACAGAGAAAGGCTGCCTTCCTATTCCCCTCTGGGTTGGGGTTGGGGGAGTCACAGCTTACTTGAGAGATTAGTAGAGGTGTGGCGTGTCTAATGGGTGAACTTGGAAAAATAGCTTAGAAGGTACCACTCCATGCCTTCTCCTGTCTTTCACTTTTTGATCCAGCCTGCTTGCAGGAAGTATAAATTCTCTACTCTGTGTTTGT
>PVKE010005504.1:0-17672 GCA_004027555.1 Craseonycteris thonglongyai
AGGGTTAGGTCTTGGTTAGGGTTAAGGTTATGGTTAGGGTTAGTGTTAGCATTAAGTTTATAGTTATGTTTAGGTTTGCGGTTACACTTAGGGTAATGGCTGGAGTTAGAATTAGTATTAGGGTTAGGGTTACTGTTGGGGTCACATTTATGGTTAGGGTTGTGGTGAAGGTTAGGGAGGGAGAGAGAGAGGGGAGGTGGGAGTGGGCACCAGCATTATGGACACACTCAATAGTTTGATGGTCACCTGGAGAGGGGGGAAAGGGGGAAGGAGACTTGTAGGGGGAGGTGGGAGTGGGCACCGGATATATGGTGGTGGCAGGGGAGCTGATTCGGGGTGGTGGGCACATAATGCGATGCATGGGTGATGTGATGTGGACTTGTACATCTGGAAACTATCAAATTGTTACCAACCAATGTCACCCCATTAAATTTAACAATAAAAAGAAAAAGAAAAAAAAAAAGAAAACACTGACAAAATTAAAAAAAAAAAAAATACAAGCCTTGAGTAGCAAAGAAAATGGAAATGGCTATTGGGTAAGATACCTAAATATCTGCTACACTTAGGATACCTTGAGATGTAGTCTGGGCTGCTTAGAATTCCTGCTTTTAAATGCAGCATAATAAAAAACAGAATAACTTCAGTAAATCTGCTTCCAGTTGAAAACTGTTATGGAAAACCCACTGAAACTCCAAAACAACAACAAAAAAGTGTTCCAAGATGAAAATTAGCATCGTGTGTATTGCAATACTATTTAATATACAATTATTTTGTATACAATTATAAACATTCTGCTTTAAAGGCAAAATTATATGAAAGTGAAGTTTGCCTTTTTCAAGAGATTCTGGGGAAACACTTCCATTTGCTTTAGCAGGACTGAACAAAGCAGTATTACATTTTTCCATCTTACCTCTATCCTCATAAATCCTTATTAAATGCATCAAAAATGGCATATTGATTTCAAAATCTCATTTAGAGTGCATTCAAAATACTTAACAATTCAATCTGTCTAACCTACCCCTATGTCCATGTTTCTGGTCATTTTCTGTCAATTACCTACTATGCACGTCCCTGCAAAATAAAGCCTTTTTTTTTTTTTAATTGTATTTTTGCTCACAGTTCTTCAAAATCTTTTCAGCTTGCACATGTGCTTAGGAGACTGGAGGATACTAAAATTACAGAGAAAGGATATTGACTTAGGGATTGATTTTAAAATGATTATGGACCACTATTGGGTTAGAATGTGTTAAGGGATACTAAATAAAATTATATTAGAATGCAGTGAGGAGAACTTTATATTGCTTTTTAAAATTCTAACTTAAATTTATATTTGGACCTCTTGACGTTCCAAGCCCCCCCTATTTGAGCCCGAGCTAGAAGAATGATTTTGCTTTACATTTTAACAACCTGCATTTCCACACATGCACCCCCTGCCCCCAGCTTCTACATTCTCTACTAGCTATTGCCCAACAATACCATCAATAATGCTAAACATTGGAGACTTCAAGAAGTCTCACATTTGTGCTAGAAAACATGAGCCAATTCTAGGTGTAGGACAATACATTGTTTTTGAAAAAACACTGCCATAAAGCTGTGTGAACACAGAGAGGAAAATTATTAGGAAAAAATAGAATGTGGACTTTTATTTGGCCAGATTAACCATATTTATTCCATAGAAGTATTTGTGTGAGATGGTCGCTCCCTCTGACTAAGTTGAAAAGATTTTAAAATGTAAACTCAGGGGAAGCCGGGATGGCTCAGTGGGTTAAGTGCTCACTTTGCAGCCCCGGGGACCGGGGATCAAATCCCGGCCCCGGCCCATGCAGACCCATATGCTGAACTGGGAGCTCCCCCAGTTCAGTTCTCTCTCTGTATCTCTGTATCTCTGTATCTCTCTCTCTCTCTCTGTCAAAAATGAATGAATGAATAAATAAATAAATAAATAAATAAATAAATAAATAAAAATTAATAAAAAGTAAACTCACAATCTCAGATCATTTATTTCAGATTCCTGAATCAGTCAACTTATCTATGAGAAATAGATGTGACATTCTTGTCAGAAAGAGTTGAAGGCATAATTTAATTATTAAAGTCATTATTTGAATGCACATTTATATTCCTTGTTTGCAATGTTTCTTTTCTACTTACTCATTTATGGTGTAATCCAACACAGGTTTGAAATATCTGTAATTATCCAAAAGCAGGTCTGTCTGTAAACTGCCTTTGAAAAATTAAACTATCATATCTTATTTGTCAAATAAATTTTCATGTACACATATCTACTCACAAATGAAATTAAGGCAATTTTTTTTTCTATTATAGAAGTAGTCTGCTCTAAGTCAAAACTTAAAACATTTGTATATATTTAAAAGTTGTATTCACCAAACACCTCAGGCCCCTGAGTAGGATTAAGACTTACCAGGTGGACAGCAGCAATCTCACACAGTAATAGCGACACTTGATCCTGTCAAAAATAAATACCTTAGCGAGTCATAAGCCACACAATAACATCAAAAACTAAAAATGGGAATTTGCACTTCTGGGAAAAATAGAGTAGATGTACTTTTTCCTACTCCTCCTGCTAAGTAAAACTAAAAACCTTGGGTATTTTATAAAAAAACAAGTATAAGAAAACCCTGAAAGATGAAAAGCAGAAAGCAGACCAACCAGGGAACTTAGAACCTTGGGACCCGAGGAAAAGCATGGGGATCAGTCACCTGGGTTGGCTTTTTTATTATTTTTCTTTTTTTAAGATTTCTTTTTTCTTGTTTGAGAGAAGGTGAGTGAGAGAGAGAGAGACAGAGAGAGAGAGACAGAGAGACAGAGAGAGAATAGGGGAGGGCTCAGAGCAGTCTCCCTAGTTGCACCTCATTAGTTGTGACCTGATTTTATTACACACTGGATGTGGGGCCGTGCGGGGCAGGAGCCGAACCGGAGGCCTCCTGCTTGGGAAATGAGAACCTTCACTGCCACGCCATCCCGGGGTACCAGTTGTGCCACAGTTCAGCTTATGGGTTTGCACGGCTGAAGCTGGGAATCAAACCCCAGACCTCACAATTACGAGGCAAGTGCTCAACCACTGAGCTATCCTGACATCCCTGGGTTTTCTTTTATGCCTCATATACCCTCGACTTAGTGCACAGAACTGCATCGTGCACAGAAATGCCCATGTCCAAAACATAGTAAGGGAGTAATACTGTTGTAGTCTGTTCAGGTTGCTATTACAAAATACCAGTCTGGGTAGCAACATAAATTTATTTCTTACAGTTCTGGAGGCTGTGAGTCCAGACTTCATCCTCACATGGTAGAAGAGGGCAAGGTATCTCTCTGCAGCCTCTTTCATAAGGGCACTAAACTAACCCCATTCATGAGGACTCTTCTTATGACCTAATTACTTCCCAAAAAGCTCACCTCCCAATACCACTGGGCATTAGATTTTAACATGTAAATGGGAGTAGGGAGGGGTAAGGGGAAACAACATTCAGACCCTAGCAATTATAAACAACTCCACACATATAAACTTGGCAACTTAAAGGAAATGGATTAATTCTTTGAAAAACAGAAACTACCACAATTCTCAATATTAAATAATCTTAATTGCCTTATAACTATTAAGAAAATTGAAGTTATAATTTAACAACCCTCCCCACAAAAACAATCTCCAGATAACTTCACTGGAGAAGTCTACCAAATATTTAAAGAAGAGTTAACACCAATTCTACACAACATCTTCCAAAAATCAGAAAAGGAAGAAACAATTACCAATTTGCTTTTTAAAGTATTTTTTAATCTATTTTTTTAATTGAGATGTAATTGGCACATACCATTGTTTTAGATGTATGTAATAGCTGATCCCATTCATTTTATGAAGCTAGTATTACCGTGATACCAAAACCAGAAAAAGATAACCATAAAAGAAAACTACAGACCAATGTATTCATGAATATACACAAAAATTCAGCAACATATAAAAAAATTATATACCATGACCAAGTGAGGTTAATTCCAGGGATGCAAGACTAGTTCAACATTCAAGAATCAGTGTAACCCACTATATCAATAAGCTAGGAAAGAAAAATCATATGAGCCTATTAGTAGACACAGAAAAAACATTTGACAATTAAACACCCACTCATGATAAAAACTCAGAAAAATAGGAATCCAGGGGAACTTGCTCAACTTGATAAAAAGTATCTACCAGAAACCTACATCTGACATTATATTTAATGAAAAACGGCATGCTTTCCCTCTAAGATTGGGCAGGCCTGATTTCCCTGGCTTTGAAGATGAAAGAGACAAGGAGTCAAGAATGTGGGCATTTTCTAGAACAGGCATGTCCAACGTGAGGTTCAGAACATCTTTGAATGAGGCCCAACACAAATTCTTAGAACATTATAAGATTTTTTTGTGACCTTTATCTTTTTCTTTTTTTTAGCTCATCAGCTATCATTTGTGTATTTTCTGTGTGGCCCAAGACGATTCTTCTTTCGATGCGGCCCAGGGAAGCCAAAAGGTTGGACACACCTGCTCTAAAATGAAGCCCCACAGGAGATCTTTTTAAATGACCATGACAGGCATTGAGTGACCACCGGTCTCTCCAGATTCTGACCTATTCCTACAGAGGACATTTTGGATATATCTAAATCTATCTTGAAAGAAGAGCAGTTTCCTATTTTAATGAAGTAAGTTAGATATTATGCTATTTAAAAACTAGTCCATTAACTTACAATTTGGCCTACCATTAGGAAAACACCAGCAGACAGACACTATTAACTACTAAGAAAATAAAATATCGTCTATTGCATTTATAAGAATTCTTTTTTTTTTTAAGATTTATTTTATTGTTTTTGACAGACAGACAGACAGACAGAGGGACAGAGAGAAGGGGGAGGGCCCAGAGCAGTCTTCATAGTTGTACGTCATCAGTTTTTGACATGGTATTGTTCCACACAGGTGGGTGGGGGCTGCACAGGGTGGGAATTGGGCTGGGGGCCTCCCACATGGGAGGCCTACTCCCTCAAGCCAGCGGCCAAACGGAGGGCAAGAACTGAACTGGGGGCTTCCCGCATAAGAAGCACACCCCAATTCAGCATATGGGTCTGCACAGGCCAGGGCCAGGATTCAATCCTCAGTCTCCAGGGCTGCAAAGCAGGCACTTAACCCCTTGAGCCATCCTGGCTTCCTCTACAAGAAGTCTTAATGACTTTCCTACCCCTCAACATTTCATACCTGATTTTTACACTATTAGTTAATCACATAGATAAGATAGATTCAAGTTATAGAATACAACTTTACCTGGATTCGTAGGGGTTATACCCAATAAAATCTTCATTCTAGAAATAGGCTATTTACTATAAATATAAATGTTCCACCACAAGTTCTGCTTAATATTCTGCTTAAAATAAAGTTAATAATAAATATAATTAGGTAATATGTATTACAAGTAGCAATTTAGAATAGACCATAAATAAATCTATAAAACAAGATTATAGCACAGAAAAAGTTAAATGCCAAATGTCAAAAGAGAGAACAGACTCAAGTAAAAATTTCCAATGCATTTTATTCATAATGTAGCCACACCCAAGTTGCTGGAGAAATGTACCTATCTGCTGAGTTCTTGTTGGCAGCAATGAAAAGGCAGAACTTTTTTATTCATTATCCTGCCCAGTCTCAATCAGAAGCAATCTTCAATTTGTTAGATGCTTTATAAGTTTGAATAATAAGCCTTAGGTGAGTGATAATTTCCTTGTCTGCTGTTTTTGTGTTAAATCCCAATATCTTCATTATAGCTTCTCGAAAGTCAACATGCTACAAAGAACCACCATAAAATTCAAGACATGTCATTAGTTTTAGTCACCTACTTATTGTGTACAGTCAAATTGGTAGTAGAAATTTAATCCTATTAAACATTTCTTTTTGAAATGTAATATTTTATATTCAGATAGTATTTTTAACCAGAAAAAATGGTCTCATGTTACAAGAAAATTTTCAAGATTGTTTCTTATTTGTACACTTTATAGACTAAATCTATTTTTATTGCTGCTTGCTTTTCATCCATAAGGTAATTACTTTTTGAACTTCTGATTTGCTGTATGGTAATAGTAGTTTCCCCACCCATCCTCCAAAAACTATAATGATCAACTAGGAAACAGACAAAAACATCCATAAATCATGCCTAAAGCATTGCTAGAGAACACCATAGAGTTCAGTTTACATATAAGTGGGGAAATAAATATCCTAAAGCAGAAGAGGCTGCCCAGAGCCCACTCAGAGGATGCAGTTAGTTTCCACTGGTGACCCAGAAACAGGACAGTGCTCAGTGGGGAAGTGCTAAGAACAAGTCTGAGACCTCAAGTGAGGAAGGTAAAGAAAGGGGCCTGGAAGCCCATGAGGCCAGAAATGGCAGTTCTAAGGGCAAGGTTTCTGAGTGGGGAGGGGAGGTACTTGGAAGGGTGAGTGAGGTGCACCTTGGAGGCCTGTTGATAAAGGAAAAGAAAAAAAAAAGCAAACAGTAGAAATTAAGGAACTTATATATACAAGAGAATATTGAAGAATCAGACATCACATAAATAAACTCACCCCCAAAATGGAAGGTTTGAGCTAATAAATTTTAGAAACTACTCACTGCCAACAGAAGAGGGTGGTATTGAGTTAAGAAACATATTAAGTGACCACATAACTACTCTAAAGTACAAACACCTGAAATTGAGAGGGCAGGACAGTCAAAAGGATTTTAAAGTGAATAGATTGGTGGCAAATAATATCCATACAAACTTATTTACGTAAAGAAGAAAACAGAAAGTCAGTATCACCCAAACTGTTCAGGTGATGAAAATATTTCCCCCAAAAGACAGCCATGAAGTGAGGGAAACATGTTTGACAACACTTACTATGAATTAAATATCAATTAGACAAGGATTTTCAGACATAGGGTAAAAAAACATGTTTCTAAATGTAGTAATTTAGAATAGAAGTAGACAAAAAAAGATGTCTGAGATGTCTCATGGATAAGGATGATGTGATGATTGAGCCCAGGCAAGAACATGACAAAATAATATCAGAAATAAAGAGTAAACTACAAAGTATCCAAAAGAGAAACAATCTGACTGAAAATATAATAAGGGACTGAGGAGAAGAATAAAAATAATCAAGACAGTGAGCGTGCAGAAGTTAAAAAAGAGATAAAGAAGAAAATATCATGACTTTATATTTTAAGACTTTTAACATAATTAGTTAAAGTTACATATTTCTTAAGCAACTAATATATGGAGGTGTCACACATAATCCCACAATAGCTCAAAATTATTAGCTCTTTAAGAACTCCCTTAAAATATATACTTTATAAATATAGTGAAAATCTAAGCCAGTTTAGAAGCAAGTGACCCAAACGCAAGTGACCCAAACACATGGTTTCCCCAGAACTTCCATTCTCTCAACTCTCTATCCTCCCTATCTTTGGTTAGTCAATGGATGTGTACATAAATCTAAGCTAAAATATTTATATATCCCATTCCTTGCCACCATTAAATCACCAAACAGGCATTGACCTAGACTGGGCTTATAAGACACTTTCTTGGGATTCTCCCTCTTGTCAGAGAAACTCTAACTCTAAAACTTTGTAGCTGTCAGTGAGATAGACAAGCTGACACACAGAGAGATGCCAAGAAGAGATGGTGAGAAAGGCCTGATAAGTTTCCAGGTACTCATCCTGGGGCCCGGGTGCATCTCTGCCCTCCCAGAGCTCTGGCTATTTAACTTCCTTTGATTCCATGAGCCGATGAATTCCCTTTTGTCTAAGCTGAGGTTGGTGTTTATCATTTCAACTTAAAGAATCTTAATATAGTAGTAATAATATTAACCTCTTATTGTTCTGATACTTCGAGAGTGCTTTTTGCTTAGCAGAGCTCAGGCATGACAGCATCTAACAACTGATGGGACCTCTTTTTGTCCCATCTTACCTCTTGGTTGGCCAAGTCTAATGTAGTTTTCAAGTTATCTTTTTTCATAATTGCCTTCCCTTTCATTGCTTCAACTTCTGTTAAAGATTTCCTGAGCTTCTGAATGGTGTTGTCCTGTGAGGGTATAAAGATAAGGTGAAGGGAAAGAGAGATGACTGTGATTAGAGTTCTTCTAAATAACAGGCAGGCATGACACATGATAACTCATGCTTCTATTCCTTGTTTGTTTTGCTTTTTTGTGTTTTTTTTATAATTTTGATTTCTTTAAAGACTTTATTTTTATTTTTATTTATTTTTTGACAGAGAGAGAGAGAGATACAGAGACGGAGACAGAGACAGAGAGAGAACTGAACTGGGGGAACTCCTCAGTTCAGTATATGGGTCCACATGGGCCGGGGCTGGGATTCGATCCTCAGTCCCCAGGGCTGCAAAGTGAGCGCTTAACCCACTGAACCATCCCGGCTTCCCCTATTCCTTGTTTTTAAAAATAAGATGTAGATACAAGGAAAAGAGAGAAAATGCCACAATTTATGAATTACGAGGGTATTTCTCTATCAGCATACTCATCAATAACCAACAGTCACTGAACACTTTTATAAACTAGGTAATTTGTGGTTTAAAAAGATTTAACAAGTGTTCCATGTCCTCAAAAGTCTTACAGTCTGTGCTAACTACTGTATTCTCCCATGTATAAGACAATATTTTTGTTTAAAATTGTTAGCCAAAAATTAGAGGTTGTCTTATACACAGAAGTAACCCATGTATTGATTTTTTAATGTTGGGTTAGAAAAGTAGGGGTCATCTTATATATTGGAGAGTCTTACACACAGAAAAATATGGTAAATACAGAAATAGAGAAAATAACTGGCTCTGGAGTAAAAGAAAGATTGCTGATAAACTGGCAAAAAAAAAAAGTTGGTCAATAAGTATTTTGTGTACCTATGGTTTAAGACAGGGGTCTCCAAACTATGGCCGCGGGCCAGATGTAGCCCGCGAGGCCCTCTCATCTGGCCCGTGAAAACCTTTTTATCTGAATAAAATAATATTAAATAAATAATTAAAAACAACATCTATGTTTTGATTCTTTTTTATTTGGACCTCGAGTGTGTAGTTGGCCCCCAAACTGCTGTTTGATAGTTAATGCGGCCCACGGGCTGAAAGGTTTGGAGACCCCTGGTTTAAGACATAAAATGTATGTTTGAAATATTACAACTGAAGCTTAAAATAAAGAAGGTCCAGAGATAAGTTCTCTTTTATCTTTTTATTGTTTTGGTTTTTTTTTGACAGAGAGAGAGATACAGAGACAGAGACAAAGAGACGGGGGAGGGCCCAGAACAGTCTCCACAGTTGCACATCATTGGTTTTTCCACATAGTTTCACTCCACAGGTGGGAGCGGGGCTGCACAGGGCAGAAACCGGGCCGGGGTCTTCACCCCGGTGAGAACTGAACTGGGGGCACTCCAGCTCAGCATATGGGCCCACACGGGCCAGGGCTGGGACTCGATCCTCGGTCCCCGGGGCTGCAAAGTGAGTACTTAACCACTGAGCCATCCCGGCTTCCCAAGAAGTCCTCTTTTAACCATTACTCCAACAAGAAAAACAAGAGTAAGACCAAAAAAAGCAAGTGATCTAGAAGTTAACTTTGAGGCACAGAGAGGGGAATACATGGGGCTTCCATTGGATAGATAGCAGTCTTTCTTTAAAGATTAGTGGTAGATTTTCAGGTATCAAATGTTATTATTACATAAGCTTTAATATTATACATTGTTTTGTATATATATAAAATAATTTTAATGTTAATTTTTTAAAGTTCAATGAGAAACATGCAGCTAAAATACTAATAGACCCAAACAAAGCTTAAGTGAATTTTTGAAAGCCTCATTTTCTTTACTTACTTTCAGAACATTTACTCTTGTCAATTGGGTTTTCATATTTTTATTTGACAATTTCAAATCATTGAGCCGTTCCTGAAGTTTCTGAATTTCCTCCTCTAATCTTTGAGTTGCAGCAATCTGCAAATTCTGTTTAATATTCAATAATGTTTGTTGTTTGTTGTCTTTCTCTAGCTGTTTGACCATCTTGCTGTGCTCTGCTATCTGGCAGTTCTTAGTCCTGGAGTTTTCCTTTGAAGAAATCAACAGTATTGCAATAAAGAAGTTGTGTTTTAAAATGGTATTCTGTACTAGCATACCAGAAATACTCTAGACTAATTGCAGACTTAACAATACTTATATAAGTAAAATATTTTTCATCTTAAATATGCATTCCTTAGCTTTATCTGTCCTGTTTGTCTTATCTGTTGTGTTGTTTATTTGTGATTTTTGTCATATCTAATATTTCTACTTGGTTGTCTTTATAATTTATTGATCTGTTAATGCCATCCCTATCTCCTGAGCACCCATAACTTCTAACATGGTTTCAAGGGTTGTGGAAAGCATGTGTTATTTGTATTCGAGGCCTGTCCAGAAAGTATCCAGCCATGTAAATGTTTTCAATATATTGACAATGACTAGATTTTTTTCCAGATAGCTCTCCTATTTTTAAAATTTAATATAGCATTTTAAAATTTATTGCATGAAAATGACTCATCATCACTCACATATTCAAGAGCAGGGGTAAGGGAAGCCAGGATGACTCCGCGGGTTGAGTGCTTGTCTTGCAGCCCCAGGGTCCAAGGATCAAATCCTGACCCCAACCCATGCAGATCTATATGCTGAATTAGGGTGTGCCCCCAGTTCAGTTCTTGACGGGGCCTATGCAGGAGACCCCAGGCCTGGTTTCTGCTCTGCTCAGCCCCTTGCCCACCTGTGGACTGAAACTACATTGAAAACTGATGACGTACAACCATGGAGACTGCTCTGGGCCCTCCTCCTTCTCTCCATTTCTCTCTCTCTGTCTCTCTCTCTCTGTGTCACTAAAACAATAAAAATAAATCTTTAAAGAGCAGGGGTAGAAGCTGGATTAATCTTTGGACTGTGAAAGACATTGTTGATATCACTTTATTAAGTGCTGCAAGTTTTTTAAGTTGAATGCTTAATACATATTGGATAGATGGAGGGAAGGATGAAATAAGAGACTCAGTGAGTGGTGAGTGAGTGAGATTACACTTTGGGCCATAGCAATCAATTATAGAAATGTGTAATTATAGGTATGAGTATGATAATCAAGTCCATGAAGAGGTAGTAAAATAGAATAAAAAAATATTCTGAAAATAAATTATATTGCATCCTACCTATGTTCATCCCACTTTTAAGATTTTTTCTTTATAGATTCAGAGAAGCAGAAGGTAGTGGTCTATATAATAATTATTGAGGAATTTTACCAATGGCCCCTTCCCAACACCTATCATATTTAGCTGAAACAGTGCCTGAAATTCTACCTTTAGCGAGTCACCCTTTATGGAAAAGCTGGGATGGCTCAGCGGGTTAAGCACTCGCTTTGAAGCCCCAAGGACCAAGGATTGAATCCCGGCTCCGACTCAGGTGGACCCACATGCTGAACTGGGGTGTGCTTCCTGAATGCGGTGAGGCCCCCAGTTCAGTTCAAAAAATAGAGAGTCATCCTTTGAGCTTCTTTTCTTCTTATGCTCTTTTTAAAGTACATTAAGAAATACATTAATAAGTGCCTTCACAATATATGTCAAATATGTGTACAATGAGAATGGGAGATTTGGAGTGAGAAGCTTTTTGATGAAATCAGAAGGTTTAAGGGCTTGTAGCAAAATTTCTCTCCCTTTCCAATATGAAGAAAAGTATAGTATAAACAGCTTTAAAAATTAGATAATAAAATATGATCATTTTCATTGTCAAAGAAATGCCTTATACTTCCGGAAATTCTTACTTTATTTCTGTCCAAGGTTGATCTCTCTTGAGAAAAGTCATTAATAGCAATTTTTCCTTCTAGGTGTTTCAAGGGTCCTCTTTGTTCTCTATGCTTTTCTTCAGTTTGGGATGATTCTTGAGCAGCTTCTTCTTTATGGTGATGATGCAGCTGCTCCAGCCGCTTCGTGAGCATCTGAATTTCCAGCTGAAGGCCTTCAGTTCTCTGTAGACAAAAAAAAAGATAAAACTTCCAGATGGTCCGTAGTTTCTATTTCACCTCAATAATGTGCAAATTCTACTATACTGACACTGTAATAACACTAAGTTACTAAATAGATAATGGTTTCAAAAAATAAAAGCATATGGTATATAAAATAAGACATTTTAGTAGTAGTGAGAAATAATATTGTATAGTGAATTTTAAGAAAACATTGTAAAACATTTGAAACTCTACAATAAACAAACTACTGTGTAGCATATTCTATTAATACTAACACATTGAATTTAAGCAATACCCATCTTTCATTTGAATTTTAGGGTGAAGAGTCATGAAATTTTACTAAAATGATTTGAACACAACATGGAGATATATCCACTTAAACCTGCTGGTTCAATCTTTTGATAGACTTGGCCAGTAAATTCAGACAAATAACTGACTTTGCACTGACTGAATTTTTTGGTCATGATGGAAATATTATCTTCACCATACCACTATTTTTAAGCTAGCATTCATTGAGCTTACACTGAACTGCATCAAAAATTTATCTTGTATTAACCCACTTAATTTTTAAAACCACTCTGAGATAGGAACTATGTCCCCCTAACCTCTCTCCCCCATTCCCCTCCCACCAATTTTACAAATAAAACTGAGGCACAGAGTGGATAAATAACCTGCCCAAAAGCACATAGCTGGCAATGGCAGAGCTGGGATTCATAAGAAGCTCACTGCTCTGAACAGTTCTCTATACTCCCCCTTACACTACACTCTCTGCTGTGGTAATGAACATCCTCTTCCCCTTCATTACTGTAATAATAAAATCAATATTAAATTTAGAGCCAATGAATTTACTGAATTGGCCATATCAAAATCCATGTCTTAAAAGAAATGAATTTGAAAAAATAACTTTGTTAGGTCACTTACAGACTTCCAAGACCGCTCATTTGCACAGATTTCCTGAATCCTCTCTTTCACAGCTTCCTCTGTGGCTGGTATGGAGACAACATTGTTGCTCAGAAGAGTAGCCAACTGGCTGAGGAATTTCTGAGAGTGGGATTGTGCACTGTTAGTTTCCCAGCCAAATGAATATGGAGGTCTGTCTGACTCATACTTTTGTTCTTCCTTATGGATCAAATCTTGTTGATATTTATCCCAAATTTTCTGCCCATCTTTTGGTCCTTCAGTGTAAAAAATGTCTCTCTTGAAGTTCTTAGCCAGGACAGCTTCACCTTTATCCTAAATATGCCAGTACACATGTTAATCTTACCATTTTCCTTCTTTTGAAATACAAACATAATGATAATACAAAACTTCATGAAAAAGGTCCTCAAAAGAAAATAAGAATTATTGAGTCATAAGAGAGACAAGAACATACTCAAAAGAACAAACTATTACATCAAAAAGTATTAAAATGATGGTAAGAAGAAACTATTTTGAGAACATAGGAAATTTAGCTTAAAGAAGCAGTGAACCAGGATGCCAGGATAGCTTAGCAGGTTGAGCGCTTGCCTTGCAACCTCCAGGTCCAGGGATTGAATGCCAGCCCCAGCCTGTGCAAACCCATATGCTGAACTGCGGCACAACTGGTAACTGCTGGGCTGGCTCAGGGGTGTAGGTTCTTGCCTCCCATGCACCCAGGTTCAGTTCCCACCCCATGCGGCCCCATGTCAACCTGTGTGGAATGAAACTATGTCACAACTAATGATGTACAACTATGGAGACTGCTCTAGGCCCTCCTCCCTTCTCTTTCTATCTCTCTCACTCTCTCAAACAATAAAGTAAATCTTGAAGAAGGAGGAGGAGGAGGAGAAGGAGGAGAAAGCTGTGAACTGAACAGCCCCAGCTTAGGAGGGTAAACTCTTAACAGAAAATTTTGAGCTAATAAATGTAGAAGGAATGACAGAAATTTAAAAGTCAGCATTTTGCATCTCCTAATGAAACAACTGATTCAAGCAAAGATCATCAATAAATGCTAAGACAAATAAAAATCTGGCAGGGAAATAGACATTTTTATAAAAACTTAATTATGGTTAGAGGACATCACTTAACTTTGAATATGTAAAAGTATGAAAGGAAGAACTCCATTTATTTCCCCCAATTTTCCCCTAGTGCTTCTATAATTATCCTGCTTCCATAATAAACAGGGGGAAAAAAAAGATAATGCTTGTACTACCTTTTCCCCCACCTCTGAAAGGAAGATGCTACCTTTATAAATTCTAGCCTTCTTTCCATCTTCTTGCCACCTTCAACTCTGGGAGTTGAGTAAACAAGCTGAGTTTCTGGGCTTTTTGTCATGTGAAACTGGGAAACAGAAGGAGAGCTAGAATTGTTGAAGTAATGAAGGCCTAGAAAAAAGAGGCAGAATAAGAGCAACAGAAGAGAAGTTCAGAGCTGCATGGCCTCTGGTTTGGGAGAGCTTCCAGAGATGTGGCAGATCAGTGAGAGAGGTTAAAAAACAAACAAACAAAAACATAAACTGAAAGTGTTACAGTGAATTGAGAGAGGCAATTAAAAATGGAAAATTAAAATCCTTTGAAAGTGTTCTGAATTTTAAAAAATGTAAATCCTCCCATTAATTGGACCATGATGGACCTTGTTTTATATTCAGATTATAAAATATATTCTAAGGATTTCAAAATAAACTTTCAACAGTTCTTTAGCAATTGTCTGTCTCCTGTCCTCCTCCAACATTCTTCTATAAAATCTTCTACTCATCCTATGAATTGTTATCTACTAGTGGCCCTTACATGGTCATCTCTTCCTTCTAAACCCAAACAATTCTCGATTTCAATGTCCAGTGTGGATGATCAACCAATATAGCTTTTAAATTCCTTGCCTCAGTTTTAATAATTTTAGCCTACATCCCACTTCAACCCTTACACCCAGACCCAAACACCCAGATATTGTCAGCAGCAGGAAGTAACCCACACCAGATGGTTAAACTTTATTATTTTACTTTCTAACCACCACCTCTTCTCCCAGCTCTCTCAGCTCCATTGCATCTAACCTTTTCTTCCGAAGCACAGGGACCCTCAGAGCCTCCTCATACTTTCTCTCCTAACTCAGAAAGGTTTCCTTTGATCCTCCATAAGAAGAGGACCAACAAACTACTTAACATTTGCCAATTATCTCCCCAGTTTGTAATACAAGGTAATAAAAACCCTGTTTCTTCAAAAATCTTTCAAAATTTATTCTTACCCTCACCATGCAACTATTCAAGGTATCTTCTTGTCCTTTCATATTTATTGAAGGTATGAATCCATTAGCACCTGCTAACTTTTTTTCCAAAAGGTCTGCTTTTTGCTCTGCCTTTTCTCTTTCAACCAGATGTACTCTGTGTAAGATATCAATAGGTAGCAATATCAGAAAAACAAATTCAATTTTCAAACTTCAATCAAAAATAATTAAAGTATTTCTCATTTAAAATATATTAAATATGTATACCAAGTAAAAATGTATTTATGAAAAGAGCTGTGCAGTTATCCAACTATTTCTAAGGAGAGACTAGAAATGGCAGAGAAATGGAGAGAAAAACAATCTAGTGTTAAGTCTTGCAGTAAGTAATTAGTTACTCTGGGGGAGATCAATTTTAAAACCACCCTGTTCAAGGGGAAATTTGAGTAAGGATATTTGTGGGCCACTACTGGTAATAGTGTAATGATCAGGAGGTTCCACATGAAAACAAGTACTTCTATTTTAATAACACTTGAAAACTGATGACGTACAACCATGGAGACTGTTCTGGGTCTTCCCCCTTCTCTCTGTCTCTCTCTGCCTCTGTCTCTGTCAAAAACAATAAAATAAATCTTTAAAAAAAAATTACATTAGAGACATGTAGAACATACTCAACAAGTCTAACATATCTGTAATTATAACCCAGAATGAGAGTAGAGGCAGAATGGGATGGAAACAATATCTGAAAAAAATGGTTCCTAAGAATTTTTTAAACCTGATGAAAGATGTCAACTGATAAATTCAATGAGTTCTGCAAATCCTAAGCAGGATACATACACAAATAAGTTATGTGAAGATACATCATAGTCAAAGTGTAACCAATTAAAAGCAGAGAAAAAGTGCACACTACCTTCAAAGGTAAAATAAGACTGACTGATGACTGAGTTTTCAATAGAAACTATGAAAGTCAGAGTATAACTGAATGTCATCTTTGCGTGCTGAAAGAAAAAATAACAAAAAACTGACATCTCAGAATTCAATAAGCAGTAAAAAATACCCTCCAAAAAATACAGATGACATAAACATAGTTTCAGAAGGAAAAGAAAAAATTTTCAAAAGAACTGCATTATAAGAAACACTATAGATATTTCTCAGGATAAAAAAAAATGGTCCCTGGTGACTGCACAGAACTGTAGGAGGGAATGAAATGCATCAGAAAGAGTAAGTGTGTGGGAAAACAGAAATTTATACTGACAGTTAATAGAAACAATAATATCTTATGAGATTCATAACATTTAAAAATGTAAAATATATTATTAGTAAAGGTGGATAAATGGAGTTAAACTGTCATAAGATTTTTATTTTTGAACATTATAAAGGTATGAATCTAAAGTAGACTATAATAAATATACATTTTGTAATCATGAGCTCTAGGGTAAAAACTAAATGATATGAACTCATACAACTCCACAACAAAAAAACAAACGATCCAATTAAAAAATGGGCAGAAGGCCTAAACAGACACTTTTCCCTGAAGACATACAAACAGCCAACAGATACATGAAAAAATGCTCCACATCACTAGCAATTAGGGAGATGCAAATTAAAACCACAATGAGATACCACTTCACACCTGTTAGAATGGCTATAATCAATAAGACAAGGGATAACAAGTGCTGGAGAGGCTGTGGAGAAAAAGGAACCCTCATACACTGCTGATGGGAATGCAAATTGGTACCACTGTGAAAGGCAGTGTGGAGATTCCTCGAAAAATTTAGGAATGGAATTGCCATATGACCCAGCAATCCCTCTCCTGGGTATGTACCCCCAAAAACTGAAAACCTTAATCCACAAAGATATAGGTACCCCAATGTTCATCGCAGCACTGTTCATAGTGGCCAAGTCGTGGAAACAACCACAGTGTCCTTTGATAGATGACTGGATAAAGAAGTTGTGGTACGGTACATTTACACAATGGAATACTACTCAGCAATAAGATGAAATGCAGCCATTTGTCACAACATGGACAAACCTTGAAAACATCTTATTAAGCGAAATAAGTCAGACTGAGAGAATCAAGAAACATATGACCTCACTCATAGGTGAAATATAAAACTGAAAGTAACAAAGAAACAAAGACTCATGGATACAGTCAATAGTTTAGTGGTTACCTGAGGGTAAGGGGAAAGGTAGGTGGGAGAGCTGGGGGGGCGGGGGAAGTAGGGAGGGGCATCAAATATATGGTGATGAAAAGAGAGCTGATTCTGGGTGGTGAGCACAAAATGCAATGCATAGACAACGTAATGTAGACTTGTACACCTAGAAACAATGTAATTGTTATCAACCAATGTCACCCCAATAAATTTAACAATAACAAAATTAAAATAACCTAAATAATAATTTCTAATATAAAGGCGGAGAAAAATGGAATAATAAGCAACTGAATTAATCCAAAAGAAAATGGTGAAGGAGTAATAAAAAAAACAAAACTGGGGAAAGCCA
>PVKE010005504.1:17772-58796 GCA_004027555.1 Craseonycteris thonglongyai
TTGAGGCCACGAGGACCGAGGATCGAATCCCGGCTCCGGCCCAGGCAGGACCCACGTGCTGAACTGGGGAGTTCCCACAGTTCGGTTCTCTAGCTGTCTCTGTCTCTGTCTCTCTCTCTATCTGTCAAAAGTAAAATAGAAATAAATATGCACTGAAGACAAAATAATTACTCTCTATAAATATAAAAAGATATAAAAACAAAAACAAACAACAAAAAAAACTAAACTAAAACAGAGAACATATAGGGAAAACAAATAATAACTAACAATATGGTAGACTTAAATTCAACAATTAAGGCAAGAGGATCAGATTGGGTTGAAAATAAAACAACTAATGCAAAACATTTTGTAAGACACATACTTTAAATATAAGAACATAAAAACACGCAAATGAAAAAATGGAAAAAGGTATATACCATGAGAAGAGTATAATGGTGGGAATGTAAATTGGTACAACCACTATGGAAGGCAGCATGAAAGTTCCTCAAAAAATTAAGAATAGAATTACCATACTTTTTAAATTTAAAATAAAATTTAAAAAAAATAAAGAAAAAAAAGATGAACATGTATTGGTGAGAATGTGGAGAAATAAGAGTACATTGCTGGTGGGAATGTAAAATAGTGCCTTAGAAAACAGCCTGGAGTTTGTCAAAAGTAATCTGAAAAGGTTAAACATAGAATTACTTTTTTTTTTTAAGATTTATTTTTATTGTTTTTGACAGAGGGAGAGAGAGAGATACAGAGACAGAGACAGAGAGAAGGGGGAGGGCCCAGACAGTCTCCATAGTTGCTCATCATTGGTTTTTCCACATAGTTTCATTCCACAGGTGGGTGTGGGGCTGCACAGGGCAGGAACTGGGCCAGGGTCTCACTCTGGTGAGAACCAAACTGGGGGCACTCCCCAGTTCAGCAGATGGGTCTGAACAGGCAGGGATTCGATCCTCGGTCCCCAGGGCTGCAAAGTGAGCGATTAACCCACTGAGCCATCCTGGCTTCCCCCATAGAATTACTTTATGACCCAGCAATTCTAGCACCTGAGGCATTTACCTAAGAGAAATGAAACATACAGTCATTTAGAAACGTATACAAAAAATGTTCAAAGCAGCACTATTTATCCAGCAACACCTCCCCCATTCCCCTGCCAAAGGAAATAACCCAATGTCCACCAACTGATGAATGGATAAACAAAATGTGGTATCTCCAGATAATGTAACATTATTAAGCCATAAAAAGGAGAAGGTACCAATTCATGCTATAATATGAATGAATCTTGAAAACATTGTGCTAAGGGAAAGAATTCAAACACAGAGGACACATGTTGTATGGACTGTAGTCATATGAAATGTCCAGGAAAAGCAAGTTCATAGAGAAAAAAGCATATTGGTGGTTGTCAGAGACTGGAAAGGGTAGAATTGAGCATGGGATTTCTTTAGGGGTGATGAAAATGTTCTGGAATTAGATAATAGTGATGACTGCATAACCCTGTGAGTTTACCAGCGCATAAAAAAAGGGGCATTACTTCTGCTGGACCATCTATATTAAAAACTACAGAATTGTACACTTTAAAAAGGTGAATTTGGGAAGCCGGGATGGCTCAGTGGGTTAAGCGCTCACTTTGCAGCACTGGGGACTGAGGATCAAATCCTGGCCCTGGCCCGTGTGGACCCATATGCTGAACTGGGGAGCTCCCCCAGTTCAGTTCTCTCTCTGTCTCTGTATCTCTCTCTCTCTCTCTCTCTCTCTCTCTCTCTCTGTGTCAAAAACAATAAAGTAAATAAATAAATAAACTTTAAAAAAGGTGAATTTTACTGGTATGTGAATTGTATCTGAATAAAAATGTTTTTTTCAAAGATAATAACTTTGAGTCAGGTATTATATAAAATTCTACTAGATTTAAATTCTATGATCAATCCGGAATATGAAGTTCATATAGCATTTGCTAGCTTGTGACAAACAACACTTGAAAGCAAACCAGAAAAGTCCCTACCTTAGAAGATTTTCTAGTTCTATAATTCTTCCAGTTAGATCCCAGTTGCCTCTTTCAAGACTCTGCACATTGGTACTTTTCAAAAATTTAATTCTGGTTAGAGAAACAATAAGTTTCTCCAAGTTCTTGATATCATCTTTCAGGGACATTATCTGGAATGATTGCTGTGCATTATTTTCTTTGTAACTTTCTAACTCACTCTTCATCTCTTGCAATGACGTTTCTTTTATAGAAAGTTTGTTTTGAAGATTTCTTAGCTAATGAGAATGGAAAAGTGTTACTTAAAATCATTTATAGTTTTAGTTTTACAAAATTCATGATTTTAAATCATTATGGCTATTCTAAGTTACACATTATTGTACAATAAAATGAAGGCTTTCAAATCTCCTACAGTATATTCTAATGTGAAGTACATTTTAAAAATCAAGTCAGGGGAAGCCGGGATGGCTCAGTAGGTTGAGCGCTCACTTTGCAGCCCCGGGGACTGAGGATCGAATCCTCGCCTGGCCCATGCGGACCCATGTGCTGAACTGGGGAGTTCCCCCAGTTCAGTTCTCTCTCTGTCTCTGTATCTCTCTCTCTCTCTCTCTCTCTCTGTCAAAAATAGATAAATAAATAAATAAATAAAACTTTTAAAATCAAGTCAAATTGACACATATGATTTGGAATAAGTGACTTTATTCTCATGAACATTAAAGTTGTGTGAATCTTGTTATAAGAGTAAATTATACCACTAATAAATTCTATCATCCCTAGCAGAAAAGAAATACTTGATGCTTTGGCCAGAGATGTGTTTTTGTTTTTGTTTTTTGGTGACATTGGTTGGTAAAAATTACATAGGTTCTATGTGTACAATTCTACATTACATTGTCTATGCATTGCATTATGTTCTCACCACCCAGAGTCAGCTCTCTCTATCACCATATATTTGATGCCCCCTCCTTTCTCTTCCAACCCCCTCCCCCCTTACAGGTAGGCCTCTGTTCTAAAGAGCAGCTTATGTTTATATAATTTGGTGCCTGGCCTTATTTGTGCAGATCAGCGAAATGGGTGGAGAACAGAGTCAAAATAAAGAGTGAAGCTTCAATTGATATATATATTTTAAGAAAAATAAAGAAAAGAAGAGGTCATAAAGTTATGAAGAGAAGCAAGAGTGATGGCTTGTGAGAGGGGAAACACAACAAGAGACACCACAAATTGCTATTGGAAGAAAGGGACCAAAAATGAGTGGAGAGGCAGAGGGCGCAGCTGCTGTGAGGTGAGTGATTTCTTTAGTTTTGGGTCGCATTTTTAAAATCTCTGTTCTTCTATCTGATAAGAAAAGAAAGTTTACTGAATGAAAAAAATTGAGGTACTCCTAACTTTCAGGGCTCAATTATAACTTAATCCAATTTGTTCAAATTCCTCAATAGGCTGTATATGATCTTGATAAACTTGTAAGAGTAGAGGAAATTTTTTTGACATTGTAAAAGATCATTAGTTTTATAGCCAGAAAAAGTTAGCAATAGTGTCTTATTTTAAAACCTGAATTAAGTAGAAATGCTGTAATTCCTAGCAGCAGAGGCAGTTTGAAGACCAAGCATCTTAAACTAAAATTTTAGTTAGTATTGTGTAGAAGGTGCTTTTTTATCTGTCAAAAAAATTCTGTGGTGAGAGGGGAGGGGGAGCTAAATATATGGTGATGGAAAGAGTTGTAGGGGAAGCCGGGATGGCTCAGTGGGCTGAGCACTCACTTTGCAGTGCCGGTGACCAGGGATCGAATCCTGGCCCCGGCCTGTGTAGACCCATATGCTGAACTGGGGAGCTCCCCAAGTTCAGTTCTCTCTCTCTCTCTCTCTCTCTCTCTCTCTCTCTCTCTCTGTCAAAAATAAATAAATTATTTTTTTATAAAAGAGTTGTATACCTGGAACATACATAATTTTTGCTGACCAATGTAACCCTAATAAATTTAATAATAAAAAAATTATGTAAAATTAACACAATGAAATGAACCTTATATGTTCTCAAAACATACCTTTATGTTTTGTTTTTTACATTGCCACTTAAAAACACACACCCCATTAAGCCAGATAATTTCTAGAGAAAGAAAGTATGAAATAGTGGAAAGACCTGAAATTTTGGAGGAAGAAGGCAGACTGTGGCCACAGGCAAATCAGTTAAGTTTTCTTACCCACCTTAGTGTGACTGTAAATAATAATAAAAATATGTATAATGGCCCAGCATGGTGTGTGGCACATGTTAAAATATAAGCATACACTAAATTGTAAATATACTCTAAATTGCAGGTTTACAGTAGTTGAAATTTGTGCTCCCTTAGAATTTAAAATTAAGTCATCCAAAAAGTACTCCAGGGCAAGCCAGGATAGCTCAGTGGGTTAAGTGCTCACTTTGCAGTGCCAGGGACTGAGGATCGAATCCTGGCCCCGGCCTGTGTGGACTGGGGAGTTCCCCCTGTTCAGTTCTCTCTCTGTCTCTGTCTTTGTATCTCTCTCTCTGTCAAAAAATGAATAAAAATAAATAAATAAATAAAAGTTCAAAAAGTACTCCATAAATTCTCTAATAGGCTGCAGAAGTGATCTGAAATGGAGCAGAGGTGGTAGAGGGCACTGACGAGGTTGTGAAGATGAAGTAAAAGATGTACGCTCAAGCAAAAACCCATTTCTCCTCTTTATTACCCAATTGCACTTGAAGGTAAGAATTTGTGCTCATTTTTCACCCACTGTAATTCTACACTTGATCTTCGCCAAAAGTTTGAAAAGAGATTGTAATTCTACTTTTTATCATTCCATCTCTAATCCCTTGTTTCACCATGGAAACTCTACTCTGAAAAGTCACCAATGATCTCTTAATTGTCAGATTCAACATTTTCATTTCTCATTATATTCCACATGTCACTGAAGCATTTGACACCATTGGCCAGGCTCTTTCCTGGATATGGTCATTGGCACTTTGTATCCATTTCTATCACTGTGATGTCTTCTTGTTCCACAGAACCAGAAATAAAACTAGTATTTTCCAGGTTCCCTTCTGTAGGCTGAAATTGAAGGCCAATGGTTCTTGAACTTTTGCATGCACCAGATTCACCTAGAGACCTTATTATAAAAGAGTGCTAGGCCTACCTGTAGAGTTTCTGGTTTGACACGGGACCTAAGAACTTGCATTTCTCCCAAGTTCCCAGGTGATGTTAATGTTGCTAGTCTGGGGAAACACGCTTTGAGAGCCATGCTATACAAGTTGCTCTGTAACAAAGAGATGCATTCCCATGAAATTAAGAATAGATGAGAGGTTATCTTCCCTCAGCTATTTCTTCTAGTAAGCAAGGTCAAGGAGCAGGCTAGAAAAAAAAACATTTCATCAACTACATGCCAGCTTTGTGGAGATTGAGAGGCAGTGTATGCGATAAAGGCTCAATGGCAATAGCAGCAACTTCCTGACCTTAGGAGCTCATATTCAGTCGTATGTCCTTGAACTTGTTCATCCAATGCTGGCCTCAATTCCTACACCCAGAACTTCCAATCATTTTGTATATACATAATTCTGTATATGACATAATTTTCTGTTTCAAATATTTAAGAGTGGTTTCTGCTTTTGGCAGCAACTCTATGAATGATCCACACCTTCATAACTTTTCCTCTTTGGCTTTCATATAAACAGGTACAGCTTCTTGCACTTTTTCTCTTGCCAGTATATCCCAGTGCCAGTATTAAGGAACAGTGCTAAAATGGATGTGGCAAATCCTACATTGTAGGGTTGTTTTTCTTTTAATGACCACATAAAAGATGTAAATGTGTGAATTTTTTAATGCATCTTATAGTTTGGAAGTCAGATGAAGTTTCATAGGGTGAAGAAGTATCTTTGGAATTCAATAAGTATTTCATGGCCAGCCCCATAGTCTCCAGGGAGGGATGCACTGACATAACCATTGGAGTGCTTTTCATTCCATTTCCAGCACAGACCAATCTTCTTTTTAAAATATTGCCCAATTTATCCCAAAATATGCATATTAAAAGCTGTTCTATAGTTTTGACCCTTAAGCAATTCTCATAGGATAATAACAGTCTTCCTATCTTAGAGGAAATAAAAATTATAAATGGCATAGAGTCTGAATACCTACCTATCTCTGCACTTTCTAATTTTTTTTTAAGATTCTTTTTTTATTACTATTGTTTTGACAGAGAGAGAGAGAGAGAGACAGAGAGAAGGGGGAGGACCCAGAGCAGTCTCCACAGTTGCATATCATCAGTATTTGACATAGTTTCATTCCACACAGGTGGGCGGGGAGCTGCGCAGGGTGGGAACCTGGCTGGAGGCTTCCCCCATGGGATGCACGCCCCTGAAAGCTGGAGGCCAAACTGGGGGCCTCGCACATGGAAAGCTCGCCCCGGTGAAAACCGAACAGAGGCCATACCCCAGTTCAGCACATGGGTCCACACGGACTGGGGCCAGGATTTGATCCTCAGACCCTGGGACTGCAAAGCAAGTGCTTAACCCGATGAGCCATCTGGCATTCCCCAACCATTTTCTAATTTCTTAGATGAGTATTATGGTCCATTTACTTTTGTATTCTCACCTCCCCAGTGCCTTTAGTACTTTCCACATGGCAGAACCTCAACAAATGTTGAGTTGAAACTATTCCTATCAAATAGATTCCAACTTCTGATAATCACAATAATTGTTAAAAATCCTTCAGCATTACCTTTATCATTTTAACCAGTGAAGTCAGGGGTTCTCTGCACTGCAGTGGTTACCATTCACCTAAGACACCATAAAAATGACTGATCCCTGGAGTTGTGCAATGTGGCGGCCCCACTTCCCTGTACAGTAACTGTGCCTTAAGATCTCATTTTTATTTAATCTATTGTTATCATATTGTTAATTTTCATTCAAAAATTCCTAAACTAGCCTGACTCTCAGACTCACATAATACTGACTTCTAGATCTAGTTTAATTTACCTTTTAATGTCAATTAATCTTCCAGAGCACTTGCCAGTTTTTTGTTTTTTGTTTTACTTCCACTATATAAACAGTGATTTGCAAAATCTAAGACTTTAAAACACTCCTGTCAAAGAAGCCTGAATTTTTAATAGTTTGGTTGAACAGTTTGGACATATGAATGAGAAATATGCTCAGGACTTAGCTAAATTTAGCACCCCAAAATTGAGATATACCTGTTGATAAAAATTATCAACAAAGGACTTGTATATAGAACATATAAAGAATTCTAAACTCTCAGAAAACAATCCCATTAGAAAATGGGCAAAAGACTTGAATAGAAATTTTATCATAAAGGATATATGGATGGCCAGTAGCACATTAAAAATATGTTCAACATCATCAGCCATTAGGGATATGCAAATTAAAGCTACAATGAGATATCACTACACATGTACTAGAATATCTAAAATACAAATAGTGACAATACCATATGCTGACAAGGATGAGGAGAAGCTGGAGCACTCATACATTTCTGGTAGGAATATAAAATGGTACAGCCACTCTACAAAATACTTTGGCAATTTCTTATAAAACCAAGTACACAATTACTTTCTGACCTAACTAGTGCACTTTTAGGCATTCATCCCAGAGAAATCAAAAGTTATGTTCACACAAAAACCTGTACATTAATGTCTATAGAGGCTTTATTTGTAATAGCCAGAACACTTGAAGCAACCCACATATTTGTCAGTATGTGAATGTTTAAACAAACTGTGGTACATACATACCATAGACAGCAATAAAAAAGACCAAACTTTTGATACATACAACAACTTGATACCTACAACAGCAGGAAATTATGCTGAGTGAAAGAGCCAATCCCAAAAGATTACATATATATGATTGTATTTACATAACACATTAAAAACAGCTTTATTGAGATATAATTCATAAATTCACTCATTTAAACTATACAGTTGCATCATTTTTAGTATATTCAAAGTTGTACAGCCATATTGAACTGTTTTATTTTTCAATTATAAAAATGGAGATATAATTGACATACTATAAAATTTACCCTCTAAAGAATACAATTCAGTAGTTTTTAGTACATTCCCAGGTTCTGTAACCATAACCATGACCTAATTTCAGAACAGTTTCCTTATCCCCTAAAGAAACCCATTAGTAGTCAATCCCCATTTGCCTCCTGCCTCCCAGCTCCTAGCAACCATTAATCTACTCTCTCTATTGATTTGCCTATTCTAGACATTTCATATGAACAAAATCATGCAATATGATGCCTCTTGCATTGGTTTATTTTTACTTAGCATGTTTTTGAGGTTCATCCATGTTATAGAATGGATCAGCACTTTCCTTTTTTATGGCTGAATAAATTGCTACTGTTGAATATGCCACATTTCTTATCCACTCACTAGCTGGACATTTGGGTTGTGTGTACTCTTTGACTTTATAAATACTGTGACTATGAACATTCATTTACAAGTTTTTATGTGAATACATATTTCAGTTCTTCTGTGTATCTACCTAGGAGTGGGACTGCTGGCTCATATGGTAACACTATATTTAACTTTTTGAGTATATAACATTTTGAAACAACAACATTTTAGGAATGGAGGAGAGATTAGTGGCTGCCAAAAGTTGAGGGTGAGAAGTGAGTGTGGATGTAAAATGGCAATGGGAAGGATTTTAGTGGTGTTGAAACTAACTGTTCAGTATCTTGACTGATTGTTTATAACTTAATAAACACAAACACACAATGGAGTACCAGAAAAAATGGGGAAATCTGAATAAGATCTGTGGGTTGTATTGCTTCAGTATTAATATTCCAGCTGTTACCATTATATTATAGTTTTGAAAATTTGACTATTGGAAGAAACTGGGCAAAGTATACAATGGATTTCTCTATTATTTCTTAAAACAACAACTGAATCTATAATTATCTCAATTGAAATGAATAATAACTGATATATATCTGACATATATATATATATATATATATGTGTATATATATATATATATATATATGCCATAATTTTTTTAGCTGAAAAATTTATATTGGCTGCATTCATTCCCTCCAGAGCTGGCTGCAGTACTATTCCAAGATAAGAAAAACACCTTATCTGCATAAACAGTCATAGTGCTCCCATAAATAAAAGCTATCATGAAAACCAAATTTAAAAGTACTGTCAAAACACATTAAATTTATCTTAAATTTAAGACAGGACTTATGACATATATTATCAGTAACATTTTTTACATGTTTTTTAGCTCATTTATTATAACAGTAGCCATCTAGCACTATGCAAGAATTTTAGTTCAATATCAATATTACCTAAACTACACAACCTAAGGCACTAACTGAATACTTTAATATTTATCCTTTCTAAATCTAACTTTTCTTAAATATAACTCTCTTGCACCTGTTTCTCCATTATTGAGCAGAAACATGATAATTATTTGTGTATGTCCCACAAAGAGATAGTTAATTATAACAAAAATATTTAAATTCATGCAGTAAAGAGAAAAACTGCCTTATGAAGACAATCATGTTCCTGTAGGATTAAATAATAGGTTATTCGAAAAGAGATAGATGACTCACGCTGAATGTATTCTGTTGAAATCACCAGATGTTTAAAAATAATAATAATTGTAACACAGGGAAACCATGCAATAACTTTTACTAATTTTTATTAAATTGGGAAAAATGTCAATATGAAGTATGGAATACATTTTAATATACTTCTAGTATCTAAAACCAAATCAAAATGAAAGGGTAAGACCCTTTCAGATACCTGTTTTGACAAATAAATTTAAAGTATTACAGTTACAAAATGATTTATGTACATGTAATGAATTACTTTTGAAAAGTACTTTAAAATTCTTATTAAAAAAAGCTTACATATTTTCTTTAAACAATGTATAAAACCAGTGATCTTTTTGACAAGTTGGTTGAAAAGGTGTTTTATGAATTGGGCAAGACATAAAACTTAATCTAATTCAAGTCTGAATTACCAAAAATCCCAACTTCTTAAGTAATTATTAGTAAATTATACTGTGGAGAAGAACAATGCTATCCATAGTAAACCTGCTAGTTTTCAGGGGTTGGCCTTATATTTTTCTGAAAGCTAAATTAAGAAACCACCCCAGAGTGTCACAAAGTTTATTGTATCTATATAAACCCCATTTAAATTGAACCTCTATTCATCTCTCTCTGCTAAAAAATATTAGCATAAATAAAATGAAAAGATATATGTATATTTACCCACACATCTATATTTATATCTGTTTAAATGAAACTTGGGAGTCAGGCATTGATAGACAAGATAGCAGAAAAGAACTTTAATGAGGTCCTGGGCAGAAAAGAGACCCCAAGCAATAAGGCCACTGTTATAAGCTGAGTTGTGGACCCTCAAAAATTATATGTTGAAGACCTAACCCCCATAGTTCAGAATGTGACTGTATTTAAGGATAGGGTCTGCAAAAAAGGTAAAGTTTAAATAAGACCTTCAGTGTGGGGCCTAATCCAATATGACTCGTGTTCTCAAAGAAGAGGAAATTTGGACATAGACAGTTACAGAGGGAAGACCATGTGAAAACAGAGAATGGATAACCATCTACAGCCACGGAAAAAAGCCTCAGAAGAAACCAAACTTTTTACCCACCCCCCACACAGCGTAATTAGGTGAGGTGATGGACATATTCATTTACCTTATGGTGGTAAATATTTTGTAATATGTATATTGAATCATCTCATTGTATACCTTAAATTTAAACAATATTATATGTCAATAAAGCTGAAAAAAAAAAAACTTAAAAAAGAAAAGAAGAAACCAAACCTGCTGACATTTTGTCTTGCTTGGACTTCTAGCCCTCAGAACTATGAGAAAATAAATTTCTGTTATTTAAGCCATCTAGTCTGTGGTACTTTGTTATGGCAACCCCAGCAAACTCATACAGATATCACAGACAGCTATTCATTCAAAGAGATGGTCAGTATCCAAGAATGTAAGCAAAAAGGCAATATACACATAAACAGCCATATCATAGTAACTTTAATAATGACAATGGACTTTGGGCTTCCAACCATGGTCGCCTAGAAGACTGTCTCCTGCAACAAATATCCTGAGGTACTTGGGCTCAACTAAAAATAAAAAATCCTACACGCACTAATTCATTCCAGAGAATAAAATTCAAAGCATTTCCTACAAATGTGGTTTCTTTCTCTTTCATCTGCTGATGTTATTCAGATGATTCATCAAGTTTTAAGTAAGACTAGTGAATATTAGTTATTTGGTGCTATATTAAAAATGGGACCTCATCCTTTCCATTAAAAAAATGTTTAGTAAATGTAACTATTTTGATTACATACATTTTGAGCATGGCATAAAAAATGTTCTTAGACCCTAACATTTGTCAGTCAACTCAAAAGCACTTAACCATGTGCCATATTCAAATGGTTTCTCTGGGAAAAAGACAGATTCAGGTTTGAATAAGTGTTCCTCAGTGATTGACAGTTTAATATTGAGAAAAAGGCAAAACTGAGTTGAGCTCTTTATCAGAAAGTTTTTCTCCCTACTTTTATAGAGGATATAATTTCCCACAGTGTTTCACTTTCAAATAAATTATACCTCAGCTAAAAGATTCTTGTTTTGCACCAACAAACCAGCAAGGTCAGGATGGACTGGTTCAGCTGCCTTTTTGTACATGATTGGGTTCCTTGTGAAAACCAGTTCAAGAGATGGATCAAAACAAGCCTACAAAGAAAAATTGAAAATTAATTAGCTAAACATGTACACTATAGATCAAAACTCACAATGTTCTAGCCTACACAAACTCAAATAAGTAGCTCTAAATAGAATACAATTTTTAAATATTCATTTTAAAGTGCTACCCTAACAAATACAACAGGTCTCAGGAAAATAGTAACATGTTTACTTAAAAGCCTATTTTACATTGTTCTAAGAATTCTCATCTTAGTTTTTACTATATAATGTGAAAAATGGCAAAATATTTTAAATACCTAAAGGGATTCAAGAGCATTTATGTACTTGAAATTTCAACTACTAAAGATTCAGCACTGTACTTTTGCATTATATTATTTACCCCCCTCCCATCTTTGAGGTATAATTGAAAATTATATATAAATTATGTGATATTTTGATATATGTATACATAGTAATATAATTCCCACAATCAGTTAATGAACATATCAATTACCTCACCTAGTTACCATTTTCTTTTCTTTCTTCCTTATTTTTTGTGTTGGTAACTCTAATGATCTACCCTTAGCAAATTTCAAGTATACGAGTAAAAATGCAATATTGTTAACCATCGTCATATTACTATACATTAAATCTCCCAAACTTATTCATCTTGACAACTAAAGTTTTGTACCCCGTGACCAACATCTCCCCATTTCCCTCTCCCCTCTGCCCCTGGAAACTACCATTCTACTCTCTGCTTCTAGGAGTCTGATGGTTCTAAACTTTACATATAAGTGAGGTCATGCAGTATTTGTTCTTTGTCTGGCTTACTTCACTTAGCATAATGCCCTTCCTGTTTATTCATGCTGTTGAAGATGGAAGATTGCCTTTTTAAAGACTGAATAATAATGCACACACCACATATACACACACACCACATTTTCTTTTTCCTTTCATCCCATTGACTTACTCCTTTTTAATATAATACATTTCCTTTCCTAGCAAAGAAACTATGCTTTTGTGTTCTCATTTAAAGCCAACAGGGAAATAAACCACTCCCCTAAGTCCCCATTCTCACCCCCAGCTCAGACTTGATGTCCTAAGAGCTACAAGCTAAAGACTGGTTGGACCTTTCTAAGTGGTCTTAAAAATATCAATTGAAGGGACATCATCTCATCCAAGAGGGGATTTACTTTCCAGAAAAATTCTCATTAGGGTCAAGTCCTAATACAAGGCAGTAAACCAGGGCGTAATATGGTACACTAGAAAGATGATGGGAGTCAGACTATTTAATTTGGTCCCTAAATCAGTGTGGTATCTCTTTAGTATTCAGTTGCTTAATCTGCAAAATAATGGGGTTGAATCAAATTAACTCAGGGGCCCTTTATAGTTTTTGTGTGTTTGTTTGTTCATTTGTTTATTTGTTTGTTTTGGGAATGTAGACCTTAGTAAAATATCAGAACCATCAAAAAGGAAAAAAATAAGTAAAATGCACTCTGAAGTTCCATTAGATTTAGATGTTTCACTGCTCCTTGTTCTAGAGTCAAGCCAGGAATCAAAACAAGTGAGAGAGACTTTGACCTCATGACTTGCATCGTTTATTAGTTATGGGTGCTAGCATAAGGTAGTTGGCAAACAGAACTGGACTTTCCTTCCTTTTAGCTCTCAGTTGTGTAGGAGATTGTTTTATCTCTGCCTTTTGAGAATGGGGATAAAATAACCAGAGTACAACTCACCACTGGGCTATTTTTCAGAGATGTGTGGGCTCACAGATACCTGACTTCTGGTGACTTAGCCTTTGGCCAGTAGCAAGCCTTTCTGGATCTGAATGGTTTAAAAACTGGAGAGGGCCTGACATACTGGAGATAAAAGAAGCATGAAACAGATCTATTAGTAGTAATGGTGAACCAAGGTACTTCCAAGGGGAGTTTGCATAAAGTGGTCAGGAAGAGATACTGAGGTCTGCCCAGAGTCAACAGCAATGTCTTTGGGAAGGTTCTCCTTCAGATCTTTACAGCTCAGCCATACCTCACAGGGAGCTGCCCACTGAATCTGTTGCTTGGAGACAAGGCAGATCTAGTTTCTGAAGAGAGTATCAAAACACTTCAAATTAACTGGTTGAAATAGCCTACTAATATGCACATAGTACTTTTAATATATGCTACTTGTGAACCATATCTTTAGACACTTTACTTGCAAATCTCCTTCCTTTTTAGTTTCTCAATCTATCTGAAATGCTAACTATATCCCTCAAGGTTCAGCAAAAAGAAAATATTATGAAAATATGCAGTTACAACAGCTAGAAAAAAATTCAGCCAAAAGGTTAAAATCCTGTGTTAATGTAGCTCCTATAACTTAATATAAAGTTAACTTATATAACATAAAATGTAACTTCACATTATAATTTTTATAAAGTCAGTATCTCAAGAACTTCAGTACTTATGGCCCTGAACCCATTTCCCCTACCTATTTCAATTCCCTATACCAGTGGTCGGCCCTATACCATCTTTCTTTTCTAACGTGAAAATTAAATTGAGAAAAACATCTTCTAAATTAATGCCCATATGTTTTATTAAGCAATAAGATAGAAATTTTTAAAAAGATTATAGAATATACTGTGAAAAACAAACAAAGAAACAAACAAACAAAAAACATGGCACTTATAAACTGTGTACCAGAGGGGCTGCATGTACCTTAATGGGTGGTATCGCCCAGAAAACTGAACAGTCCCAGAATGAGAATTTTCATGAAAGGAGAAGAAAAATGAGGATGGTGTGATTTAAAGAATATGTAACAGAGACATGAAGGCCTTGTTTTCCTCACTAACACTGAAATCCATTTTGAAATTCCCCTATTAATTCATTCTAGATTTAATGATATTGAAGGCAATTACTAAAGTGCAAATATCTTTAATGAGACATTAATCTCTTCCTCAGTTTCATTACTCGGCACCTAAAATCATTACTATATCAATTCTTTTTCTAAGAACCAAAGAGAATCAAACAACTTAAGTTTCAGTGAATGAAAAGGGAGGATAAATTGCTCCTCAGTCCTGGAACAAGAATGATGCTAAAGGCAAAGGTCTTCTTCTTAAGAATCCTATCCTGGGGAAGCTGGGATGGCTCAGTGGGTTAAGCGCTCACTTTGGAGCCCTGGGACCAAAGATCAAATCCCAGCCCCGGCCTGTGTGGCTCCATATGCTGAACTGGGGAGTGCCTCCAGTTCATTTCTCATGGGGGTGAGAACCTGGCCCAGTTCCTGCCCTGTGTAGCCTGGCACCCACCTGTGGAATGAAACTGTGCGGAAAAACCGATGATGTGCAACTATGGAGACTGTTCTGGGCCCTCCCCCTTCTCTCTGTCTCTGTATCTCTCTCTCTCTCTCTCTCTCTCTCTCTCTCTCTGTCAAAAACAATAAAAATAAATCTTAAAAAAAAAAAAAAAATCTGGGGAAGCCGGGATGGCTCAGTGGGTTAAGCGCTCACTTTGCAGCGCTGGAGACCAAGGATCAAATTCCGGCCCCCGCCCCGTGGGAAACCACATGCTGAACTGGGGAGCTCCCCCAGCTCAGTTCTCTCTCTGTCTCTGTCTCTGTATCTCTCTCTCTCTCTCTGTCAATAAATAAATAAAACTTAAAAAAAAAATCATCTTATCCTTTACTTTTATTTCTATTTCCTTACCTCTTTAATTTTATGCTGTATTTGGGGAAGCCAGGATGGCTCAGCAGATTAAGCATTCATCTTGCAGCCCCGGGGTCCAAGGACTGAGTTCCTGCCCTGGCCTGTGTGGACCCATATGCTGAACTGGGGTATGTCCCCAGTTAGGTTCTCACTGGGGAAAGCTTCCTATGCGGGAGGCCCCCTGGTCAGCTCCTGCCCTGTGCAGCCCTATGCCCACCTGTGGAATGAAACTATGTAGAAAACTAATGACATGTAACTATGGAGACTGCTCTGGACCCTCCCCCTTCTCTCTCTCTCTGTCACAAACAATAAAAATAAATCTTTAATCTTATGCTGTATTAAAAACAGCTTAATGCGTATCACTTATATTGCCCCTAAGAAGCAAGCTACTGTGTGGACCCAAATATTAATATATTCCCAGAGACATGAACATACTTGTATAAATCCTCCAGTATCAATTCAACTACCATTTCTTTCCTTAATTCCTACAAGGAATCTCTTTCTCCTTTTCTTATAGTACATGATCTATACTTTTATTTTGATTGTTATATCATTCCTTATGTAAAAATCTTATTTCTCCTACTACATTAAAGGAACCTAAGAAAAGGATCTGATTTCTATTTCCACACTAGGTGTAAAAAAATACAGATTAACTAAAAAATGCAATATGAAAAAAATAAGCTCAATATAAACTTAACTTATATGAATAGTACTACTCTCCCAAACTAACCTTATAAAAATATAATAAAAATGTATTAGGAGTGTCAAGTAAAACTGAACAAAATACAGTAGTAACATGATATAATTATTCTATAATTTTAGGTTTGTACATGTCTATTCTATTTTCTATGCACTCAGAAGATTTATCAGTATTCAAATTAGAAAGATACAGTATACTATGATTCACTTAGTAGAAAGCAAGAATCATAAATTTTTACCATATCAGGCATAAAAGAAAATTCCAAGTCCAAGGTCAATTCCCAGAAAAATATCCAAATTGTCCAATATGAGTGACTTCCCTGCACAATTTACCAGTAGAATGTTTGCACATCAAAGGGGCTGTTGCTAGGTGAAGGCATCACAAGAGGTCCAAGGAAGGGGAAGGCGGTCTCTTAAAGTGATATGGTAAGACCTGTAAGTCTATACTTCTCTAATTAATGAAGTGAAAACACAAAGTGGTTTCATCAAGCATCAGTGAACTTAAGCACGCTTAAGAAAGTGATCCCTCTAGAAGTAAATATTCCAGCAAATGTGAAACTCACGTTTTGAATCTTTGAGAAATTCTTGGACAAGGTCGAACTTCTATACTCCAACACCTATACCTCATCAAAGAAGTACTTTGAGAGGAGGATAAAAATGATGATTTCATATACTATTCCTGAAGCAAAAGTGATTTGTCTGAAAATTTGGTATCCTATTCTAGGGAAACACTTTTACACTAGAGAAAGCATGTCCCTATTATGTATTCTTGACACCACAATCACTAAGATTATTCTTCAAATATCATCTAATCTAGTGGTCGTCAATTGTGCCTGCACATAAAGAATCTCTCGGAGAGGCCGGGATGGCTCAGTGGGTTGGGTGCTCACTTTGCAGCGCCGGGGACCGAGGATCGAGTCCCGGCCCCGGCCAGTGCGGAGCCGTGTGCTGAACTGGGAGCTCCCCCAGTTCAGTTCTCTCTCTGTCTCTGTATCTCTCTCTCTCTCTCTCTCCTCTGTCAAGATAGATGGGTGAATAAATAAATAAATATATACTTAAAAAAAAAAAAGAAGTAATTAAAAAAAAAAAATCTCAAAGAAAACTCTAAAGAATACTGATACCCTGACTCTATCCCAAGTTCTGACTTAATTGGTGAGAACTAGGCATAAATATTTTTGTAATTTTTTTTAAGATTTATTTTTATTGTTTTTGACTGGGGAGGGGGGGTGAGGTGCGGCACAAAGTAGTCTTCATAGTTGTACATCATTAGTTTTCTACATAGTTTCATTCCACAGGTGGGCGCAGGGCTGCACAGGGCAGGAACCCACTGGTGGCCTCCTGCATAGGAAGCTTGCCCCGGTGAGAACCGAACTGGGGGCACACCCCAATTCAGCATATGGGTCCACAGGAGCCAGGGCTGGGACTCAATTCTCAGACCCTGGGGCTGCAAGACAAGTGCTCAACCTGCTGAGCCATCCTGGCATCCCTACACAGGTTATTCTAATGTGACTTTAGGATTAAGAATGACTGTCCCACTATCTCCTTTTATACATGATAAAAATGAGGCAGGGAGAAAATAAATGATATTCATAGGAGTAAGTGTATTAGTACCGTAACAAAACCAGGAAAATAATTAAATTTTTCCCTCTAAAATTAGATTTTAAAAATTACATCCCCAAGCAGCAGAAATATAAGAATGAACATGACAGAAAATTTCTTATAAAGCTTATATTCTGGTGAAAAAGAAAAAAATAGTAAACAAGTATCTAAATAAATGAAGTCATTTTAGATAGTACTAAGTGCTATGAATAAAATAGACTAGTGTAACAGTAATGAGGAGGTAAATGAGGGAGACATAATGTAATCAAAGAGGGGCTGTTTCAGATGTACTAACAAATTAAATCATATTCTACATTTTATTGGATAACCTGCCTTTATCATTGAAGTGTTTGAAAGGTATCTTACAGTATATCTATAGAAATAGATCTAATGCTCCCTGAACTGCAACCATCCTAATGGAAATTTTATTGTTTTTTACTATTGAAATCAATCCTGTGAGGAACACTTTTATACATATATCTTTGTGTATGTGTGTAAATATTACTGTAGGATAAATTCCTAGAAGTGGAATTACAAGGTCAAAGTAAATACACTTGAAGTTTTGATAGATATTATCAAATTACCCTCAAAAAGCTTGAAGAATGGAGCTTCTGAAGATATTTTCAAGCAACTGCCATTAAAAGCATTTGAATAAAGAGAATTTGTCTTTCTATTCCGGGGGTGGCGAACCTAGGGCACGTGGAGCAATTATTTCGGCACACGGAGCTGTGAATACCATTTAAAAAATTATTGTTTATGCTCATATAGACATAAAAATAATCGATACCTCTATCTCACTCGATGGGTTGGCACGTGAGTCGAGTGAATATACTCTTATTTCATAAACTTTGGCACTCAATCACCAAAAGGTTCGCCACCCCTGTTCTTTGTGAAATGATCACTTCTCAGTCTTTGTCTTATTTGACCAATCTTCACTATATTTGACAGAATTAATTACCCTGTTTCCTGTGATACTTTCTTCACCTGTCTTCTAAGGCTGCATGCTCTCATGGTTGTTTGGATAACACATTGGACTCTCCTTTTCAATCTTCCCTCCTGGTTTATCCTCATCTCCTTGAATTCTAAACATCAAAATGTCCTAGGGATCAATCCTTGGTCCTCTCTCTACCTACAGCCATTTCCTTTGTGGGCTGTCATCTGATCTCATGGATTTAAGTATCACTCTCTCTCTTATTTCTATGAATATCACAGACTCCCCAGAGAAGCAAGACTCTTGCCACATTTCTAAAACAGTATTCTCCTACCGGTAGCTCTCATCACCATTCCTTCCTTATCCTGTGAGCTTGCCTACTTTTAAAAAATGGCATCTCAATATCAAAATTAAGAGTATATATTTCTTTTGATCACTGTCTCCCCCACCAGAATATTAGCTGAGGGCATGAACTCTGTTGATTCACTATAGTATCACCTACAGCAGTGTCTTTCATGGTTGACACAGTAATACTCAATAACCATTTGCTCAATGAATGAAGGACCTGCATAATACAAGTTGCATAAAAATATTGTTGAAAACCATGCTGTTGAGGTGGCAAAGGCAATATTTTAGAGAGGAAACATCCAGATTTGGGGCCTATCTCAGGCACAGCTCTACAGCTTTGGGCAAGTAATCCTTAAGTCTGTTTTTCTATCTGCAAAATGGGATTTATGCCATCTTCCTCAGCAAAAGACAGCTGAAGTAGTCACTATTATTTGGTATCATAGCCACAAAAATTTCACTACCTGCAATTTACCAGGAACATTTTTCTCTTAATTTCACTTGTTCAGGTATATCATTATTTGAATGTATGTGTTCTGAGGTCCTTATATTATTTATTAAATGTTGTTACATTTATGTCTAATGTGTCACTTATACAAACTTTAAGAACAGTAAAGTTAAAAAAAGCAATTAGAAGAATACGCCAATGATTTTCTAATTCTACTATGGTGAAGGTTACACAAGTCTGTAAACATATTAAAAATCACACTTAATATGGGTGAATTTAATAATATGTAAATTGTAGCTCAATAAAATTGTTTACAAAACAAAAAAGAGCCTCTAAATCCATATATAGGGCTACTGTAAAATATCCTCAGAATTTAGAAATAAGGCAAAAACTACCTACCAAAAGAACAGAAATTTAAAAATGAATCAGATTCAATAGATGAATCCTGACATTACTTGAAACCGGCCACCCTAAAATAGTTTAACTGCATAAAAGAAAACATGGGTACTAAACTTATAGACCTTGGATTCAGAGAGGACTTTATGAACTTGACCTCAAAGGCAAGGGAAATAAAAGCACAAATAAATGAATGGGACTATATCAAACTAAAAAGCTTCTGCACAGCAAAGCAAAACATCAACAAAGAGGCAACCAACCAAATGTGAGAAATATTTGCAAACAATGCCTCTGATAAGGGGCTAATCTCTAAAATATATAAAGAACTCATACAACTCAACAACAAAAAACAAGCAAGCCAATTGAAAAATGGGCAGAAGACCTGAACAGACACTTCTCCCATGAAGACATACAGTCAACAGATATATAAAAAAATGCTCAACTTCACTAGCTATTAGGGAAATGCAAATTAAAACCACAATGAGATACTACCTCACACCTGCTAGCATGGCTATAATCAAGAAGTTAAGGAACAAGTGCTGGAGAGGCTGTGGAGAAAAAGGAACCCTCATACACTGCTGGTGGGAATGTAAATAGATACAACCACTATGGGAGGCAGTATGGAGGTGCCTCAAAAAATTAAGGATAGAATTACCATATGACCCTGCAATCCCTCTTCTGGGTATCTACCCCCCAAACTTGAAAACCTTAGTGTGCAAAGATATATGTACCCCAATGTTCATTGCAACACTGTTCATGGTGGCCAAGTTGTGGAAACAACCAAAATGTCCTTTTATAGATGAATGGATAAAGTAGTTGTGGTACATTTACACAATGGAATACCACTCAGCAATAAGAAAAGGTGAAATACAGCCATTTGCGACAACATGGATGGACCCTGAGCTCATCGTATTAAACGAGATAAGTCAGACTGAAAAAATCATGAACCATATGACTTCACTTATATGTTGAATATCAAACTGAAAGTAACAAAGAAACAAAAACTCATGGACACAGTCAATAGTTTAGTGGTTACCTGAGAGTAAGCGGGGAGAGGGGGTGGGGAGAAGGGAAGGGTCATCAAATACATGGTGATGGAAAGAGAGCACCTAATGCAACACATAGACAATGCAATATAGAATTGTACACCTGGAACCTATGTAATTTTTACCAATGAATGCCACCCTCATAAATTTAATAAAAAGTTTTAAAAAGCAACACGTACTTCATCAAATCCAGAGTGAATGGAACAAATCACTATCTCAAAGAGGTAACTTCACCACTTTGTTCACTGCAGCATTATTCACAATAGCCAAGAAATGGAAACAACCCGAGTCCCATCAATAAATGTATGGTTAAAGAAAATGTGATTATGATTTTATATATATTAAATCACTATATAGAATTTATAATTTTAGTTGAAGTCAGAGAAAGACAAATACTATTAAGATATTACTTATAGGAGTATGTGGAGTCTAAAAAAAAAAGCCCAAGTCATAGAAATAGAGAATGATAGTTGCCAGGAGCAAGGGTGGTGGGAGAAATGGGGAGATATTAGTCAAAGGCTACAGATTTCCAGCTATAAGATAAATTCTGAGATCTAATTAATGTACAGCATAGCAAGTATAATTAACCCTACTGTATTATGCACATGTGAAATTTGTCAGAAGTAAATTTTATATATTATCACCACAGAAACACAAAAACATTAATTATGTGAGGGGATGGAAATATTAACTACCTTATTGTGGTAATTATTTTGTAATATTAATAAATTATCAAATCATCACCTTGTATACCTTAAACTTACATAGTGTCAATAACAACCCAAAAAGCTGGGGTGGGGGGCGAGGAATTAAGTGACCTGAACAACTTACATATTCTGAACTATATTGGGACAACTGTAACCTAAATCACAGGACACCAGAAACTTGCAGGGCCAGGCCTCACAAACATCCCAGATGCTTCAGTCCTCCCATCCTGCTCCCCACGCAAAACCCCAATTTCAGTTTTCTCCGGAGTGGACGGCCGCCTACAGTGAGAAAGCGTCCGCTCTTGCAGGTCACGTGCCACCTAATGTATATAAAGCCTGAGCTCCGCGTGGGGATCTGACATAATCTAGTCTTGCAAGGCTGACCACCATCCCTGCCATGGCCAACCCTGGGGTTATGTCCAATACTAAGGGCACCTCTGCCGGCCTAGAACAGCAGGCTGGGCTTCCACCTTGGTGACTTGAAGAGTTACGGGCGCCACCCAGACCCTCCGACTCATTATTGGGGTGGGGGCCCCCACACACCAGTCTCACGGAGCCGGTGGGTGAGAACGCCGCCCGCGGCCCCCTACTCCGAAGGTTTAACCTCTGCGGGCCAGCCCAGCGCCACCGCTCTCCTGGGGAAGCCCCCCGCCCTCAACCGCCAGCCGACTTGCCCCCAGGGGCCAGGTGGGACGCGGACACTTGTCGCGCTCCGAAGCCCGCGAAACTGTTCTCCCGCGAGACCGCCCCTCCGGCTCCGCCCGTCAGGGACTCGAGGCCCCACCCCCTCCCCCGCGGGTTCCCCACCCCACACGAAGGAGCGATCTATAACCGCTGCTTCCACCAGCCAGCCATGTCTTCCCTCCAGTCATCATCTAATTTCTTCATCTTTCCGTCCCACCCTCCCCCCCCGCGCTTAAATACAGCCCCAGAACTGCGCACGCGCGCCCACGTCCCTGGGGGGCGGGAAGCGCAGGCGCAGAAGCCAGCTCCCGCTGGGCGGCCTCTGAGCACGTGGGTTGGGCTGCCCGCGGCAGTGTAAGAAGTCGAACCTTGGTTTCTGCTGTGTCCATCGTGGGCAGCGGACTAATAAAGGTCATGGCGCCGGCAGAAATCTTGAACGGGAAGGTGGTCTCCGCGTAAGCATCTGTGGTGGTTTAGGCGTGTTGGGCTCCTGGCGAGGGCTCTGAGCAGTGTGTGCAGATCAGCAGCGGACCCTTTTTTTTTTTTTTTTTTTTTTGCGGGAGAGAAACTTGCAGTGCAGTCAGGCCAGCCGGGTGGGGAAGAACATTGTCCCGAGCCCTTCACCCCTGAAAGCGGTGTCCTGTTACCAAAGAAAGCTCCCCGCTCCCCCGGTACACTCTTAAGTTTGCAGATTGGCTCCCTGCTTACTGTGCCCCCTGGCTCCGGTGCTTCTGGGACAAGTTCTCTTACCTGGCCCGACTATGCTCCCAAAAGTGCACCTGTTGACGACTTTGCCAGAAAAGAGAGTAGTAGTTGAGGTTGGCTGCCTGCATTACCACAGTGAGACCTCAGAAATGCAGCTTACCCCGCTTCCTCTGTAATTTGGAGGTGAGAAAACTGAGATTCGTGTGTGGCAGAGGGTCTCCTTCCAACCCATAGCTTTTCCCTCTACCCCAGAGTCATTTGCTAAGTGGAACCCAATTTTCCCTTCAATTTCATGCTCTAACAGCCACCTCCGTGTCCTGGCTCTAGAGTTAATACTTTATAGTTTGGCTCTTGAATCCTGACAATACTCCGCATTCCATTTGATCTCTGCCTGTTTTACTCCTACATGCAATCTGAATGCTTAACTAGTGGATGTATGATTGCCCGTACTTACTCCCTGGAAGTAATACCCTTCTGCCTTTTTCTGGAAGGTGACTAGTGGGGAAAGATGAGTGAAGAAGAGGAAGGATATAGTTTGTGTGATCCTTCTGGTGGTTGCTCTTTGGTACCTTGAACTTCATCCATTATTTAGTAACTGCTGAAACTGGCAACAGTAATTGTCCTATGAACCTCTAATTTTGTGAGTAGAGATATTTTGAGTGCATTATAGAGTCATTGGTGGTGAAACCCACCTTGAAGCAAAATGATTGTGAAGGTAAGAGACGGTGGGCAAAGAAGGTGAGACATAAATTGGATGGTGGTGGATCTTTTACATTGGTGAGGAAGAACCCTAGCCTTTCAGACTAGAAAGAGCAAAACTTGAGTGCTTTCCAACATGTGGTTTACTGAATTGCATTGTTTCTGTTTGACCTTTATTTTTTTTTATTTACTTATATCCATACCTACTTTCTTTACCAATGACTTTTCCTTGTTGAAATCTTCCTTTTGAAAAGACTTGTGAAGAGATCATTTAGGTTTGCTACTATAGATGTTCAACTGGATATGTTTTGGTTGAGCGGAGAGCACATTAAATATGCTTGTAAATGCCATAACGCCAAATATATGCATTGTTTTGTTTATGTCTATCCAAAACACCTGTAAACCTTACAGTCTTTACTAGTTTTGTGGCTTTAAGCAAATTAGCTAAACTCTGTGCCAAAATTTTCTCAAATGTAAAATAAAAATAATATGTAGGCCCTTGAGTTGTTTGGAGAATTAAATGAGTTACTAACAAGAGCATTTGCAATTGTTTCTGGCACATAGTGTTAAATACATGTCAGTTGTATTAATGATTAGTGATTATAGTAGACCCTTGAACAGTAAGGATTTGAACTGCACAGGTCCACTTATACACAGATTTTTTTCAATAAATAGACAGTCAGCTCTCCATATCCCCAGGTTTTGTATTTGTGAATTCAGAACAGTATTTTCAGTCTGCAGTTGGAAATCCACAGATGCAGAGGGCTGACTGTGCATTGTTTAAGCCATTTTATATAAGGGTCCCAAGCATCCTTGGATTTTGATAATCCGTGTGGGGAGGGAGGGTTCCTAGAACCATTCCCTCACGATACTGAGGAACAACTCTAGTTAAATTGTTGGAGAGTCAAAAAATTGTACTCAGATTTTTGACAGTGGAGAGAGCAGTGCCCCAAATCCTCATGTTGTTCAAGAGTAATTGTAGTTAATGTATACTTGGATGATTGATTCATTATCTTTTTGACAGTGATAGCTGCCTTGAGATCTAGTTCAGTGGCTTGCTCAACATTAGCTGCACATTAAAATCTTTTGGAGAGCTGTTGTTTTTTTTTTATTTCTTTTTATTTAAATATGAATATATATATTAAAAAGTGCACCTATCATATGTATACAGCTCACTGAATTTACCTGAGTAACACCCAGATCAAAAAATGACATTATTGGCACCCCAAAAGACCCCTCTCACTCTCCCCCAGTCACCACCGCCACAGAGGTCATCGCTGTCCTGACTTCTACCACTGTAGATTACTGTCACCTGTTTTTGAACTTTATGTAAATGGCATCATACAGTAAGTATAAAGTCTGTGTCTGGCTTTTTTCCATCCTCATTGTGTTTCTGAGGATTCCATGTCACATACAGTTGTAGTTCATTTACTGTCATGGCTGTATTGTATTCTACTATATGAATATGCCACTGCTTTGCTTATCCATGGAAATTTGGGTTTCTGCTTTTGGTGATTGTGACTAGTGCTGTTATGAGCATTCTTTTACATGTCTTTTTGTGGAACATATATATGCATTTCTGTTGGTTACATATCTAAGAGTAGGTAGAATTGCGGAGTATTAGGACATATGTATGATCAGCTTTAGTAGAAATTGCCAGCCATTTCCAAGGTAATTTACTAACTTGCATTCATAAGGAGCTTTGGAAAAATATCAATGCTTGGTGCCCACACCAGACCTATTTAATTAGAATTGCTAGCAATAAGCCACTGAACTCACTCAGTATTTTTAAAATCTTTTAAGCTCATTTGATGATTCTAATACATCTTGAAGGTTAAGAACCACTTATGTAAAACCTTAAGTCTAAGTCCAGTTCTCATCATCAAAGAACAGTATAGCAGTGAATTGGCCATAGGTATTGAGAGCATTTTCTGAAGAAGACTTCCAGGTATTAGAAAGGTCTCTTCCAGCCTGCTCAGAGTTAACATACGTAGCTAACTTTTTACAGTGCTCCATGGTTGATCAATCAGTTAGTTCCTACTAACACACTTCATAAAGAAGCACTAAGACTAAGACCTCTGTTTACAGAAGGTTTTTCTTTTTTTTTAAAGATTTATTGTTTTTGTTTTTTGACAGAGAGACAGAGAGAGAGAGGGAGAAGAGGGAGGGCCCAGAGCAGTCTCCATAGTTGACAATATTAGTTTTCCATATAGTTTCACTCCACAGGTGGGCGCGGGGCTGCGCAGGGCAGGAACTGGGCTGGGAGCCTCCTGCATAGGCCCCGGCAAGAACTGAATTGGGGGGCACACCCCAGTTCAGCATGTGGGTCCGCCTGGGCCGGGCCCAGGATTCGATCCTCGGGCTCCAGGGCTGCAAAGCAAGCACTTAACCTGCTGAGCCATCCCAGCTTCCCCAGTTTTTCTTTAATGTACATATAAAGTGGCTCTTTTGGACACTGCCACATGTTGGCATCTCAGTCTTCATGGAGAACTTTACTTCATGAGCTGGTAGTACTCACAGTTCCTCAAAGAGGGGACTCTCTGCAAGGGGGGGCAGCCTGCCTGGTTCATGGGATAGTGCAGTCCCCCAGCACCTTGTGCTGAGGCTGCAGCAGGCTGCTGCTCAGCCCTGGGAGATGCTTGAACAAGAATGTGGTTCTTACAACTTGACTAGGTTGGGCTGCAGGTGGAGTTCTGTGTAGCATGTCCCCACCTTTCCTCTCTTGCCAGGCCAAGGCTGTTCTTGAGAGGAAAGGTTAGTGAACTGCTTACCTTGCAGCTAGCAGGTCTGGAATCCAGGAGGGAAAGGGTCCCTCATTCTCAGGTTTGCAGGTGAGCTTCCTTGGTTGCCATCATGTTTTAGGTCTTTGGGGACAAATTTGCAAGCCTTCTAATGTCCTGGGCAGTTTCTTCCCTGATGTATTACTGTTTGAATTGTAAAAATCTATTCCTTGGAGGAAGGATGGAGCAGGTCATGAGTTCCACAGTCAGAATAACTCCAAAATCCTATCCACTCCTCACACATCCCATCCTATAGCTGAGGAAATAGTGGAGGCAAGAAATGTGATGTGATTTGGCCATAAGTTCATAGGCTGGTTAATGGCCAAGGTTCATGTAGAACCATGGTATGTGGTATTTTTCACTTTATCAGGTACATAACACTTTGCTGAAAGGAATTTCATAAACTAATCTTTTTTCTTTACAGCAGCCTTTTCACTGCCATGCTTCCCACTCTGCTGAGAAGGTCATCCCTGACTTTTATTTACTTTTATTATTATTCTTTTATAACTTCCTGGTAGCTAAGACTAGATAAAGTTCATTATTCTAGATTCCTTCTCTTCCTGTTCTACTGCATGGGAAATCTAGATCTAGTTGCCAAATTCTCCCCCCCCCCCCATTTCTTTCTTAAGGGGAGTTCCAAGGTTGCAGCCTGAATTTGACAATTGGGGGAGATCTGAGGGTTAGAGACAAGTGTGTGTCTTTTTTTGACATTCATTTATTCAACAAATATCTGTGTGCCTCCTTTATGCCAGGTACTATTCAAATTCATGAGACTGTAACAGTGAACAGAACAGTCCAAATCCCCACCCTCATGGAGTTCGTGTCCTGATGGGTAGACATAGGCAATAAAAATAGGTTAAAAAAAATGTGAGGTGGTAGAAGTGTGAGAGAGAAATCCAGAGCAGGAAAGAGGGACAGATATTTCTGAAGCATGGACTTTGCAATTTTAAATATGGGAGTTAAGCTCATACTCATTGTAAAAGTGATTTGTGGGCAAAGATTTGAAGGTGGTAGGACAATAAACCTGCCAGTATATTGGGGAAGAGTGTTCTTGACCAAAAACACATCCTGTGCCATGGACCTTTGACCTTACCAGTTATTAAGCCACTGCCTTGAGGTCAACAGTGATAGTCTGGGGAAGCTGATTGTGAGTTAGAGAAGTTGAGTAAGGTGCATCACCATTGATGAAGAGAGCCGGACCTGGTTTAAGGAAGGTGTCCCTAACAAGATTATATAAAGGGGTGCAAATTAGATCTGATTTGGTTTTTAGACTAGAAACCACAATTCTTCCATATATGTTTTTCATAGTAGGGCCTACTAAATTTTGTATGATTTGTTTGACTTCCCCTTCTCTTTTTTTGCTATATTGAACCTCTTCCCTCCATTGGTGGCATTTTTAAGTCTTTTTTTCTAGAAAGACTACCTATAAGGAGACAGATGGCTTGCTACTTGGCAGGCCACTAAGAGAAGGTGCTCTGAGTTTCTGTGGGTGGAGCAGAGCAAATTGGGTCTGTTTGTGAGCTCCTTCACTGTATATATATATCCCCAAAGCTACATACATTGCTGCTCCCTCCTCCATGGATCACTGGGTAACTTAGTTACCTCTTTGTGCCTTGGTTTCCTTATCTGTATATTAGAGTAGTAATGGCACCTAATTCATAAGGTTGTTAAATGAGTTTTTGCTTGTAAAGCATTTAGAGCAGCCCCTGGCACCTGTTTATTAAAACAGGTGCTTGGAAAGTACTTGGCCTGTTCTCCCTCTCCAAGTGGAGACCCCCAGTCTTCCACATTCTTTTTATGTTCCCCTTGAATGATTATCTGTAGGCCTGCTTGGGACTTGGGGCCATAATCAGCTCTGATGGCCAAATCTGCGGTTAGATAGTCCTGAAATAGTGAGGCTAATTCTGGGTGTTGGTGCTACACTTAAACATCTATATTAAGGTGACCAGATTTTAACATTGGTAAAGCGGGACACCATTGACCGGGGGGGTGTCTTAATTAAAATTTTGGTCTATCTCCCGCCGTTCCCTAGCTTGTCATGCATTCTTTCCAAAAATCGGGACTTTTTTTAAAACGCCGCGGGACGCTGGACAAATTGTTAAAAATCAGGACTGTCCGGCCAAAAGCGCGAGGTCTGGTCACCTTATCTTGGAGCCACCCTGTGATGTCTCATTAACTCTTATTATCAGCTGAAGTTTACAAAATGGTGGCCTAGAGGCCAAATGTAGTTACATGTTTTGTTGGGCTTACAGAGTTATATTTTAAAATTGGATTACTTCTCAACATATTTATGTGGTAATTATACATAAAATTCTGGATGCCTGACCTTTTGAAAGGAAGTGGAAAGTTTAGCAATACTGTGATCTCTATTCTTAACGTCATGACTTTGTTGGATCTGGGTAGAAGCCGCCCCCACTCCTGTGGGGCAGGGAGTAGACATAGGACCACATTGTTCAGGAATTCTAGCACAGCTGCTGTGTACACCTAGATTCTGACAAAGCTTTTCTCTTTGTGACCTTTCTTTAATGCACTCAACCTAACACTTTTAAAATTCTACCTCTTGTGAAGTCTTTCTCCATCAATTCAACCTACTTTCCCAGCTCCATTTGTTCCCTCTAGATCGCTAGTTCTCAAATAACAGTAGTTTTGCCCCTCCTTCTGCCTGAGGACACATTTGGACATGTCTGGAGATGTTTTTTGTGTCATATGGGGAGTGACTGTGTGCTGATGGTATCTAGAGGTAGAAGCCAGGAATGCTGCTAAGCATCCTACATGCACAAAACAGCCCCCACACAAAGAATTATCTGGCCCAAATGTCAGTGGTGCTGAAGCTGATGAGCCCTGATCTAAAAGCTTAAAATAAGCAGTTATAATATCATTGTGTATATGGATTAATGGTGACCTTTATACTCACTGGGAATTAGAGGATTTATTAAAACTTTGTATTATTAATATTTTCATGTCATAAATATCAAGCAATTTACCTTTTCCTTTTTAGGTCTTAGAAAGAATTGGATAGAAGAATTTTACATTATAAATTTTCATTAAAACATAAAATAGAGTCACATTAAGCTTTGAAATATATATTTGAGGTACCTATCAAGTTTAGTAAACATTTACATATAAATTATAATTTTTATTTCATATATTTTAGTCTTAAACTTAATAAAGAAGTACTGATAATAGTTGACTAGGGGAAGCCGGGATGGCTCAGTGGGTTAAGCGCTCACTTTGCAGCGCTGGGGACTGGGGATCGAATCCCGGCCCCAGCCCGTGCAGAACCATATGCTGAACTGGGAGCTCTCCCAGTTCAGTTCTCTCTCTGTCTCTGTATCTCTCTCTCTCTCTGTCAAAAATAAATAAAAATAAATAAATAAATAAAAATAAAAAAGGTTTAAAAAAAAATAGTTGACTAGTCTGAGTATTGAAAAATGTTGTTTTTGCGACTATATTACATATCAGTAAAAGCAATCAGTTTCTACAAGAAAGTACTGGTAATTCAGTCTTTATTTGACTTAACTAACTAGGGATTTGAAATATATGTATTTCTTGGAACACTAGGTGGCCTCAATTATTTTTACAAGGAACTACATGTTAAGTTTTGCAGAAAATGTGAAGTTTGTTTTTTTTTAAAGATTTAATTGTTTTTGACAGAGAGGGAGATACAGAGACAGAGACAGAGAGAAGGGGGAGGGCCCAGAACAGTCTCCATAGTTGCACATCATTTGTTTTTCCACAAGTTTCATTCCACAGGTGGGAGTGGGGCTGCACAGGGCAGGAACTGGGCTAGAGTCTTCACCCCGGTGAGAACTGAACTGGGGGCACTCCCCAGCTCAGCATATGGGTCTTCACGGGCTGGGGCCGGGATTGGATCCTCAGTCCCCGGGGCTGCAAAGTGAGCGCTCAACCCACCGAGCCATCCCGGCTTCCCCTGAAGTTTTTTTTAACAGCGTAAAAGTGGTAATGAACAAATGAAATAAAACAAAAAATGAACAATATGAAAATAATGCCAATAAATAAGACATTTGTGTTGTACTGCATTGTTAAAATTTTATAACAATAATCTCCTTCTTGGGGTAGGGGACAAAAGAAATTTATGTCATTGTTCAGAAAAGCCCTACGTGTTGCAGCTGAATGTTCTTGGTTTTTTCTCTGATTACTTACTAAAGGTGTGTTTGTTGTGTGGATTGTCTGAATCATGTAAGGATTACTCTAAGCTTATGTTGTGTATTTCATTGTGGACTCGGGCAGCTTTATTTTCATCATGTGGATTTCTTAGCCTTGTAGCTAAATATCCTTCACTGCTTCCTTTTCCTACCTGTAGCATCTGCTGAAATGTCCTTATTAGGTTATATTTTAGGAATGATTTTTTTCCTGTCATAAAATGGCCAAAGTTTGAAAATGAGTCATTCTATTTAACAGAAGGAGTTGGAATTTGTAATGGACTTTTCAGGAGTAATTGTACAAGACTTTGGGCAAAAGAGATTTGGGTGACTGTTTAGCGGTATTAGGGGTCCTCTGACTAAGACTCTTCAGGGATAATATGATTCCATAAGGATGTGCACCTTTGGCTTTTATTGACTAGGCTCTTTTATAACTGGGAGAAAAGTTAACTTGGATAAAGAAAACTAATGGCAGTGGACTCTTCTCCATAGAGATTCAATTGACCGGCTGAGCTAAATGATTTCCACTTTGATTTTTGACCCTTAGAAAGAAAAGATAAACCCTCAAAATTTAATTTTATCAGCCAGTAGTGGGGTTTGTCAGCCTTGGGTGCTATTAACATTTGCTGAATAACTCTTTGTTGTGAGGGTCTGTCCTGTGCATTGTAGGATGTTTAGTTCCATCCCTGGGGTCTACCCACTAGATTCCAGTAGCAACTTACCACATTCTGCTGTATACAATGCATAATTTTTTGGCTCAAATTTATGAGAGAAAAATAAGGATGCTTATTATACATGGGTAATGCTAATTATGTATCTATGTAAATGTTTTTAGTTCTTTTATTTATGCTTATGAGTTGAAAGTGTAACTTTAGAAATCAATAATGATATCATATGCACAGTAATACCCCAGAATATGATAATCACCTTGGCTTGGGCCCCACTTATCCAGGTCGCAGGTCACGCTGCTGCACTTCAGCCTCTGGTACCTTTCCAACCTGGCCTCAGGCTGTGTTTGGGCCTGTGCTCCCAGACTCTGCTCACTCCCTCTTCTCGGCCTCCCATGATGTGTAAATAATGTAAATTTGTTACCTCTACATAAAATTTCTTGTATCTTATATCTGTTCTTGTGTTTTGTAATTATTTGTTACATAAAATTTCTTGTACCATAATATGTTTAAAAATAAATGCTAAAATTCCTTTATAATACAAAAAACAACTACGTAAATATGAACAAACAAAAGTTTGAATTAAAAAATTAAAACAAAGGATTCCTTTTCCTAAAAGTTTGGGCCAAAAACATGGGTGCTCATTAGACATGGCAAAATACAGTAGTTAAAACTGCATCCATGTCTGTTCATATCTATTTGACAATGACTATTTTACCAGTATTTATTCGTCATGACCAGAGAAAATTTAATGGTTTACTGCTACTTTGTCTTACTACATTCATTAGCACTCTAGTGCTGATTTCTTTTACATAGAGGTTGAGCTATGTCTTCCCTTAGATTTTGGAGAATGTTGATGGAGGATGGTATGACTTTGTCCTGTGTGGCTCTTCTATTCAGGGATCAGAGGTGTTTCTCCAAGTGCCTATTTCTGTCTCACCTTGCCCCCAAGATCTTTACCAGGATGGTGTAGCTCATGGGCCATGGATAGAAATGGGAAGCATTTGCAACTCAAGGAAGTTTCTGTTAATTTAGGAGGTTTCAGTGATTAGGAAGTTCTATTATAGAATTTAAGCTTTTGTGGGAAGTAATGAGCTATAAAAAATAAGGCACTTTCTATCATTTAATTCATCACAGCGCTATGACCCTAAAATAACGACAGATGAGGAAGTGTTAGCTTTTCTGTCCATAGTACTATTATAGTTTCTTAACTTTAGGCATACCTGACACTTGGCTTTCATTATTCCTCTTATCTATCTATCTATCTATCTATCTATTTTTGTTAAATTTATTGGGGTGACATTAATTGATATCAATTACATTGTTTCCAGGTGTACAATTCTACATTACAGTGTCTATACATCGCATTATGTGCTCACCGCCCAGAATCAAATCAGCTCGCTTTCCATCACCGTATGTTTGATTCCTCCTCCCACTTTTCATTTTTGGTGTTTTCAGTTAGTGGCCAACCCAGAAAACCAAAGTGGAGGAGATGTTTTAAGGGACTTATGGAGACATAATTACAGCTGTCTTGTTTTTATTTTTCTCTCCAGAGCATGAAACTTTCCACTTTTTGCTTTAGTACAGGAGTTTCCAATCTTTTGGCTTCCTGAGGCCACACATAAAATATATTAACATAATATCTGATGAGCTAAAAAAAGAAAAAAAAATTGCAAAAAGATCTTGTAATGTTTTAAGAAAGTTTACTAATTTGTGTTGGGCTGCATTCAAAGCTGTCCTGGGCCGCATGTGGCCTGTGGGCTGCAGGTTAGACAAGCTTGCTTTAGTGTTTGGGGTTGTTCTTGCTGGTTGTGGTTTATTTGCATATTTAAATGTCTCATTGTTAATCTGGTCCTGTCTCATAAAGAGGCCTAAATGTTAGCCTTTAAACAAAACTTTCCAGTTGGAAGAATATCCCTGCTAATGTAACTTCTAAAATAATCCTGTTTCTTAATTAAAGTTTCAGGGAGTCATTGTGACTGATCTCAAGCTATACTCCTTTTTAGGAAAAAAAATTTTTTGCAAACTTAGACCCACTTAAATTGTAATATAGAAAATACAGTACTTCGTGTTCTTTGTTCTTAAACTACTGGGCTGACATTTTTCACCTATATCACCATGTAGTACTGGGTTTCCACAGATTGCTACCTGCTGGGAGTAAGTACCGTGCTACCGGTATTTCTGTTTGCCCCTAGACTCCCTTCTTCAGGTCTCAGATGCTCACTGTAATCCAAGCCACCATCATCTCTGGCCTGGGTTTTCATAATTGCAGTTAACTTCTTGCTGGTATCCCTAATTCTCACCTTTCCCCCTAGAGTGTGTTTCTAATTCAGCAGCCAGAATAATCCTTTAAAAATATAAGTCTGATCATGTCAGCTCTGTTCAAAACTCTCTATGAGGGAAGAGATGCTTGTTAATATCTGTGTACACTGCTTGCATGTCAGGCATGGTTAAGATGAAGAAAGGCAAATGACCATGTTGATTCTTTTTTTTTTTTTTAAAGATTTTATTGATTTTTGACAGAGAGAAACAGAGACAGAGAGAGACAAAGGGAAGGGGGAGGGCCCAGAGCAGTCTCCATAGTTGACATTAGTTTTCCATATAGTTTCACTCCACAGGTTGGTGCGGGGCTGTGCAGAGCAGGAACTGGGCCGGGAGCCTCCCACATAGGTCCCGGCAAGAACTGAACTGGGGGCACACTCCAGTTCAGCATGTGGGTCCACATGGGCTGGGGCCGGGGCCGGGATTCGATCCTCGGTCCCCAGGGCCTCAAAGCGAGCGCTTAACCCACTGAGCCATCCCAGCTCCCCCATGTTGATTCTTCAAGAGAGACAGATCCTGTGCTTGTTCATGACTATCATAACTAGGCAAGGGTGGACTATTTTGAATATTTATGAATGTATTATACTTGATGTCCCATTGTACTGCTGAGAAATTGTACGTTGGTAAATTGATTTATCACTGTTTCACAAGAGGTTAAAATTATAACAGGTAATGTCTGTTCAGTGAGGGTTTTTTTAATTTCAAAGAGAAATACATCTAATCTATATCACTTTTTGTGCTTAAAACATTGTATTAACTCCAGTTTTTCCCTTCTTTTAGGCAAATAAGGGAGAGACTGAAGAACCAGGTCGCTCAGATGAAGGAACAAGTACCTGGTTTCACACCAGGCCTGGCCATTGTACAGGTATGATGATGGTATATTTCCACTAGTACCCTCCTATTCAATCTCTTACTAGCACATAAGACAACAAGCACTACAGACCTCTCTCTCCATTGTTTACAGGGTTTTTTTGGCATCTGTGAAACCTCAGATCTGTTCAGCTTTTCTTTGCAGGCTCTTCCTCTTCAGCTCACCCTTTAAATGTTGGCATATCCTGGCCTGTTGTTCTTTGGGTCCTCTTCCGCTAGTCCAGTATCTCTTGAACTTTGGTCTTAGAATCCCTTTATGCTCTTAAAAATTTAAGACCTTAAGGAGCTTTTGTTTATATGGAATTATCAATCAGTATTTACTGTATTAGAAATTAAGAGGTTTAAAAATACTTATACATTTAAAAATGCCAATAGTAGCTCATATATGTTAACATAAAAAAACATTTTTTATGAGAAAATAACTTTTAGAAAATAAAATTTAGTGAGTGAGGGGGCATTTTGTTACATTTTTTGCAAAACCTTTTACTGTCTTGCTTAATAGAACACAGCTTAATAAGAACAAATTCCCATCTATGTCTGCATTCAACTTCTTGCTATATGCTGATTTTATTACAATATACGAAGAGAATTGTACACCTGGAAACAATGTAATTGATACCAATCAATGTCACCCCAATAAGTAAGGTTTTTAAAGGTTAGTTGCAATGTGGAATCTGAAACTGTATCTTTGAACTTTCATACTTTGAACTTTCAAAATCATTGTTGCAGTTTGAATGGATATGTACCCATGCATGGTTTTGTTATGTCCTTTATTCCTCACTTGGAAAATTATGTTTCACTGAATTTTGTAGATCTTTCCAATGTTAACACATTTCATTATGCAGTATAAAAAATCATAATCATTAATATCACCACTGAGCTAATCAGAAACTATTTTAAGGGGATGCTGGGATAGCTCAACAGGTTGAGCTCTTGCCTTGCAACCCCGAGGTCCGGAAATCAAATTCCAGCCCTGGCCCGTGGAAACCTATGTGCTATACTGGGGCATAACTGGTAACAGCCAGGATGGCAGTGAAGGTTCTCACTTCCCATGTGAGAGGCCCCCAGTTTGGTTCCCACACTGTGTGGCCCCACATTGACCTGTGTAGAATGAAACTTATGTCACAACAAATGATGTACAACTATGGAGACTGCTCTAGGCCCTCACGCCTCTGTCTCTCTCTCACCTTCTCTCAAACAACAAAATACATCTTTAAAAAAAGAAAGAAAAAAAAGAAATTACTCTATTGAGAAGTTGTCGGGTTCCCAAGAGTAGATAAAAAATTCCAGTTTTTACTTAAAAACTCAAATTTTATCATTGGCAATAAATACTATTTGTTATTTTCCTTGAAGTGGCTGGCTAACTTTGTCCAATGTTGAGAAAATATTGCCAGATATTCAAAGCTGAATAATCTTGTTTGTCTGTTGTTCTTTGAAGGAAAGATGGCATTCCATTTAAAAGCTAGTTCAGCCTGCAAGGCAAAAAAGCACAAGTGCTTTTCCTGGTGCCAACCAGCATACTTCTGTATGCAGCACAAGTGTTTTATGAGTGCTTCACAGTTGCTTATACAAAATACTGTGTGCTCACTGGTCGAAGTTTAGTAACACTAATGGTTTTTCCTCCCTCAACAAGGGCTCATCTTAAGTGAAACTGGCATCTGTTTTTACTGAGAGTGTGTGGCAGAGAAGGATACCCTCGTGAAGAGACTTGTTTGGCGCCACTGTCTTGATTTGTGCTCAGTTGTCTTACTATTGCCTTTGCATCCTTGGTACAGAAGTCAATGGAAAAGGCGAACAACATCATAGTAATATTATGAAAATAGTTTGGCATGCACAGATCTTCTGAAAGGGTCTTGGGGTTCTCCCAAGAATGCATGGACCACACTTGGAGAACCATTGCCCAGGCAATTTCAATCTGGCCCAAATATCAGCTTTAGGCCAGTAATTTCTATGCCAGGATCACTTCTGAGTTTTTGAACTCTGGGTTTCTGGGACATTACTTGTTTCCTTCCCTTCTATAATCTTTCTTGTTTATTGTTCCTCATCCCACCTAAACAACTTAAATGCTTCAGGGCTTAGCCCTAAGACCACTTTTTCATCTTATCCTTTCCCTAAATGAGCTCACCCATTCTCATAGCTACTTGGGAGAATACGTCCTAGTTTAGGCCTCTGTCCAGGATTTCTTCCCTGAGCTAGATTCATCCAGTCAGGGGCCTTCAATAAATAGGTAGGAGGCATTCAGTCAATATTTGTTATATGGACAAATATACTGAGACTGAGGGATTGATTTGGATGACAGGAAACTGATAGCTTTCATTTGAAATTCCCTTCAGAAACACCTGCTTCCTCACTTCGCATGTAATCCTTTACTAAGTTCTCTTCAGTGTTCATCATGAATTTTAGAGTGCACAGTGCTTAAACATTTTTCTCCATTTCTGTTCATTATCTGAGAGGCCTTTGCTGAGAAGAAATTCACAAAAGGCCTGTCCTGCCTGGTGTGTTCTCTGCTGTGGTGGATTTCCCTTTTTTTGCAAATTAGTAAGAATCAAAGGTACTGTATATGTTGTGGGTATAGACTTGGTACCTGTAGGGGAGCAGTTATTTCTTGGCTTATTCTTGCCAGTTGTTTGTTGTAGAAAGAGTAAATGTCATAGACAAGAAAACTGTTTCTATAAACCTTTCCTTAGCAATATTGGGATTTCCACCCCCCCCTGTTTTTTTTAAAAATATATATTTTATTTATTTATTTATTTTGACAGAGGAGAGAGAGAGAGAGAGAGAGAGAGAGAGAGAGATACAGAGACAGAGAGAGAACTGAACTAGGGGAGCTCCCAGTTCAGCATATGGTTTTTTTTGTGTTTTTTTTAAATATATATTTTATTTATTTATTTATTTTGACAGAAGAGAGAGAGAGAGAGAGAGAGAGAGATACAGAGACAGAGAGAGAACTGAACTGGGGGAGGTCCCAGTTCAGCATATGGTTCCGCGTGGGCCGGGGCCGGGGCCGGGATTCGATCCTCGGTCCGGCGCTGCAGGGTGAGCGCTTTACCCACTGAGCCATCCCGGCTCCCCACCCCCCCACCCCACCCCCTGTTTTTAAGATTGACTTCTAAACTCATATTCTGATTTGGATTGCAAATTGTTTTGTTTACATAAACACTGTTCTGCAGCTTTGTCTCCTATGTCCTTGCCAATAAAACTGGTAGAATATTTTAATCTTGCACTTTAGCACCAGTCAACATCTTTCTATGATGCAAGGCTAACACATGTTGTAATTGTTGACCTTAGGCAAATAGATAGCCAGATATACTTCTCCAGCAAAATGGGTTTATTCAAGAACAGCAAAGAATTATAATTCAGGACATGCAAGTTCAAAGTATAGTGTTTTTTCATTGGCTGAATTCTGGCAGGCTCCCATTGGCTGAGCTGTTACTAGACAGGGAGAAATCTTCTTCCTGCTGTGGGAGATGCAAGGTACAAGTCTTCCTATTGGGGTCAGTAGTGTGCTTTGAGTGACACATGTGAGTGTTCTTTTAGCCTCCCAGCTCCATTTTCTATGAGGTTTCTGTTTGTTAATCTTCACATAATCACAACTCTAATGCCTCAGATCTGGCAACCTGGCACACCATCTTCCCACACACTGAAAGCAGAAACCTGAAATCACCTCTTTAGGATCTTTCTCCCTCGTTCTCCATGTCCTCATAGGGACTATTATACTGTTGAATCCACCACTCCTAAGCTCTTGGAATCTAGTCCCCTTTTTTTTATTTCTACTGTTCCTGTTCCTCTGAGGCCACTTCAGTCACCTGCTAATGAATTTTAGGCTTCTGATGTGGATTCTCCTAGTCTGTCCTTGTAACTGCAACTGTGCCCCTTGTCAAAATGCAGATCTGATCACAATCCATCCAACCGCATCAACTCCTCATCCCTTACAGAAGGAATGACAGTGCTGTTTATTATATAAAGCGTCTACAGTAGTTCAGATGATTTGTATATATTTCTAGTTGTAATTTTTACACCATCCCTACAAGATGGAAACTGTCTCTTTGTATTCACAGTAACTGATGATCAAAGGTCTTGGGTAGCTTATCCAAAGCTACACTCAGAAAGGGACTGAGCCTGGGATATGAACCCAGGTCTGTCTATCTCCAAAACCCATTTGCTTTTTCCCCTTTGTTGCTCTAATGCCTTAGCATTGCCTTCAAGGATATTCATGATCTGGCCTGAATATTTAGGAGGGCTGTCCAGAAAGTATCCAGCCGTGTAACCATTCTCATTATATTGACAGTGGCTGGATTTTTCCAAACAGCCCTCATATACCTAAAAGTTGAAAGTAAACACACACACACACAAAACTGTAACTTCCTAAATAACTAAATAAAGGAAATTAAGACTTGACTTTTCATTATGTGATACAAATGAGGCTGTATTTCTATCCCTTTAGCATATAAAATACTTTAATAACTAACAGACTTGTTTCCCCCCCAGGAACTATTAAAAGTGCTTTGCATATGGCAACTCATTCCGTCCTCACAGACATGGACAAACTGATAAAATTAATAAACTCAATTAGCCTGAATAGCTACAAAAGGTTCCTGAAGCAGAAAGAAATATTAATGAGTAGACCAATACCCAATATATTTTATGCTGTAAAACAGAGATAGGTAAACTGTGGCCCGAGTCTAAATGCTGCCCAGGTTATAAAGGGTTGAAAAAGAAGCAGAAGGGGAAGCCGGGATGGCTGAGTGGGTTAAGCACTCACTTTGCAGTGCTGGGGACCGAGGATCGAATCCCGGCCCCGGCCCGTGAGGAACCATATGCTGAACTGGGAGCTCCCCCAGTTCAGTTCTCTCTCTGTCTCTGTATCTCTCTCTGTTAATAAACAATTAAAAATAAATAAATAAATATTTTTTAAAAATTAAAAAAAAAAAAGAAGCAGAATGTGTGACAGAGTATGTGGCCTGAAAAACCTAAAATATATATTGCCTGGCTCTTTACAAAAACAGTTTGCAACTCCTGGTGTAAAAAAAGAAATTGCCCCTGACTTGTTCTGGGAGAAGACCTTTTCAGGATGATATAATTCACTCCCTTCAAGGAAGAAATGCTTATGTTATTTTCATGATATATTATAATGGGATTAAGATTTGTTCTGAGAAACCAGCCTTATACCCACCCACTTGATTGTCACTTAAGAATCTACTGTTCTTCAACTAAATACTCATTTTGTATCTATCTAGTCTATCAATGATTGTATAACCATTTTCCTCTATAAAATGCCTATGTTGAGTGAGTCTTTGAATTGGAGATCTTTTCCTTTGCATTAGAATTACAATGAAATTTTGACATATGCTCATAGCTATAACCATCAAGCTGTTTTTAAAAAATAGGTGGCAGTTTTAGAGTTTTAGAAAATTTTCTCCAGAAACATTCAGACAGAAACCTGTTCCTATAAAGGAGCAACAACAACAAAAGACTTCAGGCTGATGTAACACCAGATGCCAAAGACAGCATTTCTGAAGGAAAATGTGACTCCAACATTCAGCCAAGTGAATTCAAGTGCAAGGACAGCAGAAAAATATGTCGACATAAGGAAAGTCCAAACCTGAAGAGAATTTTTATAAGAGTGTTTTGAGCCAAACTGATGACAGTTGCTGGGAAGCAAGATCTTAAATGCTTCTGAGAATAACAGTTTTGCAGTTTCTTTGTATGCATTTTAAGTTAAGCGGGGGAACATAAACATCAGGAAGATTACCTGAAGGTGGGAGAAAGCAAGGTGGGGAGTTGGATTACAGAGTAGGTAAGATTATATGTCAATACATCTGGCATTTCAAAGGTGTGTTAACCTAGATGCACAAGAACAACTGGACAGGGCTGGCTTAAACCTTTTCACTAAAGAAGTTACAGGCCTGGGTGTGACTGCTCATCTTGACCTGCCCAGTTAGGAATTTATGATTTATTGTAGCACCACTTTCTCATCCACAAATATTTTCAAATACATGTAGACTTAGAAAAATGCCCACATACATTTCATCAAAAAGTGAGTTATAGTTGCATTTTGCTATCAGAGAAATGAACAAAGATAAACTGTAGAAGAGAAAAGTTACCATTTTAAAAGGATTGGCAGTAAGTGATAAAAAACCATTTACGGTAAGCTCAGAGTTAAGTCTAAATAACTGCAGTTATTAAATATTTAACAGTAACTCTTGTATTTAGAACCATTGTTTTTTCTAACCTTGATCAAAAAATCCCAGAGTGCATTAAGCCTAGTAACTGAATCAGTGAAAGTTAGATGATAAGGACAACATATATAGAAAATGACCTCCCTTTACCCCCCCCAAAAAGAAAAAAAAAACCATGAGAGGCACTAAAATTCTAGGGAAGTCCCCACAGGAAGCAACTAATGCACTTAGGTTCAGATAGTCCATTAAAAAAAAAAATCAGGGGAAAGCCGGGACGGCTCAGCGGGTTGAGCGCTCGCTTTGAGGCCCCGAGGACCGAGGATCGAATCCCGGCTCCGGCCCAGGCGGACCCACATGCTGAACTGGGGAGTTCCCACAGTTCGGTTCTCTAGCTGTCTCTGTCTCTGTCTCTCTCTCTATCTGTCAAAAGTAAAATAAAAATAAATATGCACTGAAGA